>PIJE02002152.1:0-72560 GCA_002895965.2 Coryphaenoides rupestris
GCCGGATACGTGATGCGTGACGGCGGGGTTCTATTTTTCTTGGCTAATCCTGGCAGAGCCCGCCGATAAATAACAAAATGTACAAACGGCGTGCGAAGCGATTCACACCAAGATGGCCGACGTTAGCTGCCAAGGATGCAGATGTCTTTCATTAGCTTGGACAGAGCTAAGCTAGCCTGCAGGCTGGGCCGGGGCGCTCTGGGAGTGCGTGATGACTGCAGCAACACATCCTCTCTCTCTCTCTCTCTCTCTCTCTCTCTCTCTCTCTCTCTCTCTCTCTCTCTCTCTCTCTCTCTCTCTCTCTCTCTCTCTCTCTGTGTGTGTGTCATGAACACGTGGGGCATATGCTCAGATGCTCAGGACTGGGGAGGAAGGGGGGTGCTTTGCCACGCTGCCGCTGTCCGCCCGTCTGGTGGACCAACACCTACCTGGGCACAGTGTGTGTGTGTGTGTGTGTGTGTGTGTTTGTGTGTGTGTGTGTGTTTGCATGTGTGATCTCAAATATGTTACATATGAGGCACATCGATTATAATATCATTGCTATAATTGCCATACATTCATTCATGCGTGTGTGTGTGTGTGTGTGTGTGTATGTGTGTAGGCAGTAGGCTCCCTTTGAGTGGCTGTGTTTGTGTTGTATGACTGTGTTCCTGCATACACATGAGTGTGCATACAGGTGAGTGTGCATGTGAGTGTGCATGAGTGTGCATGTGAGTGTGCATGTGTGTGCATGAGTGTGCATGTGAGTGTGCATGTGAGTGTGCATGAGTGTGCATGTGAGTGTGCATGAGTGTGCATGTGAGTGTGCATGTGAGTGTGCATGTGAGTGTGCATGTGTGTACAGCCAAGGACAGGGCAGCAGTGTTTACGCTTACGCAATGCTCCGGCGATGTGACCCAGTTGGAAAGGATGCACATCCCTCTCTCTCTCCCTCGCTCTCTCTCTCTCTCTCTCTCTCTGTCACTCTCTCTCTATCTCTCGCCCGTTCTCTCCCTCTCTCTCTGTCGCGCTCCCTGCCTCTCTCTCAATTTCTCTCCCTGTCTCTCACTCTCTCTCTCTCTCTCTCTCTCTCTCTCTCTCTCTCTCTCTCTCTCTCTCTCTCTCTCTCCTCTCTCTCTCTCTCTCTCTCTCTCTCTCTCTCTCCCTCCCTCTATCTCTCCCTCTCTCACTCCCTTTCTCCCTCTCCCTCTCTCTCTCTCTCTCTCTCTCTCTCTCTCGCTCAAGCCCCTCCCCCCGGAGGCTCTATTTCAGACAGGCAGAACTTTTGGTTTTGGGATGAGTCCCCTGAGGTTTATCACCATGGCAACCGCTCACAGGCGACGATAACCATGTATGTGTTCCAGAAAGAGAGAGAGAGAGATTGAGAGAGGGAGAGTGAGCAAGGGAGAGAAAGAGAGAGAGAGAGAGATTGAGGAGAGAGAAAGGCGACATGGGCCATGTTGTATGAGGAGAAGGGTCTGTCCATAAGAAATGATGTTCCTGTCGTGATTAGCGATGGTTCAGGGACCAAAAGACATGAAATAAAAGACATGAAATCACCTTGCACACACACACACACACACACACACACACACACACACACACACACACACACACACACACACACACACACACACACACACACACACACACACACACACACACACACACACACACACACACACACACACATACATCAGCATGCCACCCTTGCATGATATGACCAATATACCAATTGTGCACTGCAGCCATTCTGACAACCATGCTCCTCCTCCTCCTCTTCCTCTCTCCTCCCCCTCCTCCTCCCCCTCCTCCTCCTCCTCCTTGGAGAGGAGGAGGAGGAGGACGAGGGACGGAGAGAGTGCTCCAGATAAGCGGAGAGTTGTGAGGAGGTGGAGACTCCTGGCCGGCCTGCTGTCCCAGCTGACGTGACCCCTGTTAACAGTGTGCTGATCTGATCCTCACACTCCTAATGAACACACTCCCTCCATGGAGCTCCGCACACACTCTCAGCTGTCTTCTCCTCTCCTCCCTTCCTCCCTTCCTCCCTTCCTCCCTCACGTCCTTCCCTTCTTTTCCTCATCACGTTTCCAGTCTCTTGTTCTCGTTCCCTTGGTGCACTTTCCTTGTTACTTTCGCTCTCTTTAATTCTTATTTCTTTCCCTCCTTTACCTCCATCTCCATACAGTCTCTAACAGCTCCCGGTTGGAAGCCCCAAAGTGTTAACATCGTAATGGAATTCCCCATAATGGCAGGATCCCGGGTCCTCGTGGGGGGAACACAGCTCTATCAGTGTAGAGCAGCCATCCGCCCGCTCAGGGGACCCGTCGACGAGGTAATGGTGTGAAACCTCATTCCACTGACAGATTAACTCACCAGTGGTGAGTTTAGGACTTGGTTGGACTCACTGACGGGGGCACCTTACCGAGATTTACTCACGAGCCGCCGGGTGGCTAACTGGGCTAGCTCTCTGTGCTGGATGGCCTCAGGTCCAGACTCCCATCGTAGCTCTTTTTCCTTTTTATTGGAAGCTGTGTAACGCTCCGGTCCACACGGTGACGGCCGTGTCTGAACCCTGGAGCGCCACACTCACGCCACTCTATCGCTCTGTCACTCTATCACTATATTGTTTGTTTGTCGCTCTATCGCTCTATCACTCCATCGCTCCATCGCTCTACCGATCTATCGCTCTATCGCTCTATCGCTGAACGAGAGACTGCAATCACGAGAGGTCAGAGAGAAAGCGAGAGGTACTAAGAGAGAGAGAGTGAGAATCTACACGAGAGAGAGACACAGAGAGAGAGAGAGAGAGAGAGAGAGAGAGAGAGAGAGAGAGACTGTGAGAGTGAGAGAGCGAGAGAGACTGAAAGAGAGAGACTTTAGAGAGAGATATTAGGAGTTCTACACAAAGAGTGTACCACAGCCACACAGGGGATTGCTAGAGGGTGTAGTAATGGAATCACACCATCAACTCACCTATTTTCTTTTCTAATTTGCAAATGAACGTGAGCGAGGGGTATAGGACTCGACAAAAGAAAACACCCCTGTTAGTATTCAGGGGGAAGTTAGTCTGAAACCAAATTTGTCCTCGTCATCCTCTGCTGCTCTCGTAGCGATCGCAGTTCCCCTCTCTCGTCTCCTCTCCTCTCCCCCCCCTCTCCTCTCCTCTCTCCCCCCTCTCCTCTCCTCTCTCCCCCCTCTCCTCTCGGCTTTATCCCTGCACCATTCTACCTATCTATTCCTGTTCTATTATATCCAGAAGAGGATTAAGCACACGCTTAAGAGAGAGTGTGTGTACAATTAAGACGCTCCTTTCTGTGGGAGCCCATGGGAGAGAGACAACGTAATGACACTGAAATGTGTTTTCCTGCGCTGCAATGCTAAAAGAAGTCCAACGATACTGATCGGGACAGTCGGGTCAGCGCCCGTCGGACAATGTCAACCAAAATATTACGCTGAGAAACTCGGACTGAAATGTGGACGTGAGTAAAAAGCAAATATGGGTGCATTGGTTTAATCATAATACTGCTGTGTATATATGTCAACATCTCAATACTTTTTCCCCCCACCAACTATCATCGTGAGATTTCATATATCACTGAAGCCAAGGACGTATTTAAAAGCTGTCTCCTAACTATGATGTCTCTCTCTTATGGAGTTTGGGCACACACACACACACACACACACACACACACACAACACACACACAAGCAGACACATTATACACAATCACGCACAAAAGTGTGTGTGTGTGTGTGTGTGTGTGTATGAGAGTATGTATCTGTGTGTATGTATGCCTGCGTGCGTGTGTGTGTGTGTGTGTGTGTGTGTGTGTGTGTGTGTGTGTGTGTGTGTGTGTGTGTGTGTGTGTGTGTGGACGCATTCACTCTTATCAACTCCTCTCGGAGGCTCCGCAAACAACTGCCGTGGCATTTTGGCACACGTCCTGTGCTTACGGAGCACGTCGATGAGCTATGTAATCGTATATTTCCACCGAGAGTGTCTGTTAGCAAGGACGCCAATTAGCAAACGATTAAGCTCTCACACAAAAGAGGTTCTCGAGATTAATTGGCGCTGAAGTTTACAAAAGCTTGTGGCCGGGTAAATAATTTAGCGCGAACAATGCTGCACCTTGTCACGCCGAGGCTAAACACCTGAGTTACTGTTGTCTGTCAGGAGGAACGAGGTACATTGTTCATTCTACTGCTCCACGCTACGACCATGAAGGCCTGGTTGTATGTACATGCGAGTAGTATCTTCTAATATACACACGACTGGAGACTTTATGGCGAGAATGCAACTTCATCCACTAAACTAGCATCTTCTCCTTGTTGACTTTGGGTCCTGAACAGCATGCACGAGCACAAGCTATACTTTCGACCGATTTCGCGAGCAGGAGTTTAGTTTAGAATTTAGTCCGTTGTGGAAGTTGTTCATGTTTCACGTCGACGTTCCCAGTCCCAGACGGCTGGTCCTTGTGTCTCTGTGGGCCTGTTGGTATCGAGACATTATGTCACACATAGTTATGGTTACAACACAATAGGTATAGAGGTTCACTGACGTCGGCCCCTATTGGACACCTGGAATTTGTTTCTCTCCATCTCGACACACACACACACACACACACACATGCACACGCACACACATGCACATGCCCACACACACATGCACACAAACATGCACGCACAAACACACACATGCATACACACATGCACGCACAAACACACACACATGCACACGCACACACACACACGCACATACACACACATGCACACACACGCACACGCACGCACACAAACACACACATGCACACACACACACACACACACACACATACACACGCACACACACACAAACAAACACACATGCACACACATGCACACACACACACGCACACACATGCACACACACACATATGCACACACACACACGCACACACACACACAAACAAACATGCACACACACACATGCACACACACAAACACACACATGCACACACACACATGCACACACACACACGCACACACAAACACACACGCACACACACACCCACACGATGTAGCCCACTTTGGTCCCAGGCATCTTGAAATGGGGGCGTCTTGAAACTGCCAGCACCAAACAACATTTGCTGTTCTCTCCATCGCCGCCTTTCCCCCCCCCCTCCGCTTCTCCTCGCCCTCCCTCTCTTCCTCCCTCTCTTCCTCCTCCCCCACTCCCTCTCTTCCTCCTCCCTCACTCCCTCCTCCTCTTCCTCATTCTCTTCCTCCTCCTCTCCCCCCCCCCCCCCCCCCCCCACCTCCTCCATTCTGCTGATGAAGACGATGTCCCAAACCCGGCTTTTTTGTTTTTGTAGTAGAAACTTTTCCCGGAGTGGCGCCTAAAAATAGCAAAAGTTAGCGAGGAAGAATACGGTATCTCTAATCGGCCCTCGTCGCGTGAAAGCTCGACGAGCAATTGCCTCAATTGTGCTTCAATTGATCGCGAACGCGTAAACAGCGGCGGGCATTACGGCGAACGTTAACGACGCGCCCCTCGTTAACGTTAGCGCTAGCACCCTCGCCCAGCCGCACACATCGAGTACATTCTGGAAGCGTTCACCCCGCCTGTGAGACGACAGAGTCGGCATGAAGCGTGAAACTCGGTGCTAGTCAACGAAGCCGCTGATGCAACGAAGAAGCAAGAGAGGCGAAATGACTCTATCTCCATTGTATCGTCGTCATTTGAAGTTAAAGTGCAACACGTAAAAAAAACCCTCGAGTTTCTAGTGTTTTGTCCTCATTCTCACCCCTCCATTAAATCACGTTGGGCTTTTTTGTTGTTGCTGTTGTTTGCGAGGACTTGTGGGCGTATAAGCTGTTATCGGCTGCATTGGTGTTTGGAGAGCTGCATTGGTTGTCTGGCCACAGGAAGGTTACTGGTTCGATCCCCGGGCTCCGCCTCCTAGCTAAGTGTGGAGGTGTCCCTGAGCAAGACGCCACCTAACCCTAACTGATCCTGACGTGTTGGTTGTTACCTTGCATGGTTGGCACCGCTGTGAATGTGTGAATGTGAGGCAATACTGTAAAGAGCTTTGGATTAAAGCGCTATATAAATGCAATCCATTTACCATATGAGTCTCAGGTATGAGAGAGGATCTGGGATAGCATCCTAGACCGCCACTTTCCTCACGTTGTAAATGATGGCAATGCTAAAATAAAATAACACTGAAGTGAAGTTTAAGGAGTGACATTGGATAAACTAATGAGGACGGAGCAGACATGGGTGACTTTGTGTTATAAAGATATGATAAGATAGAAATTTCCTGAAGGAAATTCAGGATGCAAGAAAGCAAATGCAAATCGGTTTTCCTGCACCATGTTCCTTCTGGTTAATTACGCCGGTAAAATGGAACGTAATACGATTTTTTTCCCCTTCTTTTTTTTTTTTTTCCAAACCCCATCACAATTAGATTCATGCTCAGCCGTTTTCTGAATTCTGGGCAGGTATTGCGTCGGTGACATTCGTGATGATCTGGGTTCGGTCGGAGCGTGCGCTGGCTGCTGATGTGACTGAACGGAACATTCCAGTAAATGAGCAGGCGGGCTCGCCGCTAAGCACCCTGGGTAAAAAAGAAAAAAAGGCTGCAGATGAGCATGACCCAAAAAACTAAACAGGAGACAGAGAACTGCATGTCGCTCTCATACGCGTGTATAAAACTGTGTGTGTGTGTGTGTGTGTGTGTACATGTCTGTGTGTGTGTGTGTGTGTGTGTGTGTGTGTGTGTGTGTGTGTGTGTGTGTGTGTGTGTGTGTGTGTGCGCGCGCATGTGTGCTGTTCTGTGTGTGTATCTGAGCGAGTGTGTGCTCTGGTCTGTGTGTGTATCTGCACGCGCATGTGTGTGTGTGTGTGTGTGTGTGTGTGTGTGTGTGTGTGTGTGTGTGTGTGTGTGTGTGTGTGTGTGTGTGCGCGCATGTGTGCTGTTCTGTGTGTGTATCTGAGCGAGTGTGTGCACGCGCATGTGTGTGTGTGTGTGTGTGTGTGTGTGTGTGTGTGTGTGTGTGTGTCTGGTTGTGTGTGAGTCAATTAGTAATGCCCCATTATTATTCTGTAAACCAAACCAAAATATCATCAACGTTTCAGCTCCTGCTGTGTTTAGGATCGGGGGAATATTGCAGTAGCCACAGCCAGAGATCTCCCGAGTCTGAAATCCACCTCCTCTCAAACTCTTCCATTGTCTGCACTTGGATCGAGAGTGGACCAAAGTAAAGGTCAGACAAGAGGTTGCATTCCTATAATAACTGTACTTCCACCACTTTGCTGGGCCTTTTTAATCCCATACTCCTGGTGTTAACAGTAGGTGGGATTATTACTATTCTGACTATTATTATTATTATTTTTCACTGGGACAACAGGAGAAGGGAGGAAACAACTGGAAACATTGCATGGGAAAGCAGCGTACGCTACATCTGGAAGGGAATTGCATTGTCTCGTACTCTAACCTGCTTTTTTAATGGTCTTTTAGTGCCTACTAATGCAATCAAGGTGCATTTACCCCTAAACAGGAAATGAGCCGCTCTGCGCTGGCGTGAGTCTGCCTGGCCGTGCTGTGACTCCTGCTCTGTCTTCACTGAGTCATAACGTGGAGGCTGAGAACGGAGGGCAACCGGATTTGATTTCCAAAATGGGCGGACAGCTTAAGGCAAGAAAATATCACCTGTGTTTCTGGACGGACAATTCTCTCCTTCTCTCTCTCTCTCTCTCTCTCTCTCTCTCTCTCTCTCTCTCTCTCTCTCTGCGTGCTCATAGCACATTCATGTATTTCCTCGCTGTGACCTGCAACACCCTGATCTATTTTCATCTACACACTCACACACACACACACACACACACACACATAATTTTGTAATTATATATATACTGTATATCAAGCAATTAAAACAATATATTACATGTTCTGTGATCAATTAATCTAATTCAATCTAAAGCATAATAATTGCATTTGCTGTGGGAAGCATTAAAAAAAATGACTAGATATAAATATTTCAATTCAAATGCATTTCCGTAGACGACGACTTCCTGCTTCCCGGTGTCCTTTTCAAAGTAAAAGCCTGTTGCTCTGCTTCCTCCCGACATCCGACAGGTTGCTGAAAGACAGAAGGAAGCAAGCTATTCCACTCCCTCCTAACCATCCACTCCCCAAATTATCATTGGGCTGATGTTTTAGTTATGGTAAAGGAAAAAGACAATCATTTATACATAATTATACATTTATTATGCAGTAACTGGACAAAGGGAGACACTGGAGATTAATTTCTCCAACACACACACACACACACACACACACACACACACACATGTGTTCCTAGACTCCTGCGCCTCAGCCTTGTTAACCGTGGAGCGGGCGTGCGTCGGGGATGACATCATGGCATCATGGTGTTGGTTTTATTAGGCCGTGCGGCGGTCCAAACTGTGGTACTGTCCCTTTGGTCAGGATGCTCTTCCCCTCTGACCTCATCCTGCGGTATACATTGTCAACTAGAGAGACAGATGGAGAGGAACATGCTTCAGTTCTGTGGGCCCCGTCTCTGAATTTATCATTTATCATCATGCACGGGCCGTGTCTTACACATACAATCACACAGTTATACTGTCATACACACACACTTGTGGAGAGAGAGAGAGAGAGAGAGAGACACACACACAGAGACAGAAACAGTGGGATAGGGGATAGGGAGAGAGAGAGAGAGAGAGAGAGAGAGTGAGAGAACTAAGTACAAATAATTCACAGTGGCAGTGACAGTGAGTGAGTGAAGTGAATGAAGACCCGAACAAAGTTAATCACAGTGATTTTTTGCGACATTACGAGTCGGTCGACTCAATTCGGGATTTGTCAGGAGCTGCCAGAGATGCCCGTGGAGGGTGTTTGGTGTATAAACGCCGCTCCAGAGCTCCAGCCCGCATTGTTTGCGCAGGAGAAAGCTATCGCAGGATCTGCACCAGATTAGGGTTGCCAACTGTTCCCTCTGTGGCTTCCTGTTTTGCCGCAGGAATTTCTGTCAGTGGCTGGCTCCAGAAAGGCACATAACTTGAACAAATCTGCCGCAGTTAACTCATTCACGTTCAGCGCGTGTGTACGTCGGACATTATCGACCTTTGAGTAGAACAAAAAATGATGATATACTTAATAGATACATATTTTATGGCCACAGAATTCACTTAGGCCTAAACCTTTCATGAATATGTTATATTATAATATTTATCCTTTTTCTCAGTTTGTTGTTGACTTAACATTCAGACTGTCTGCAGGGTGAGTTATCTTAAACATGCATCAGTCAGTCTTACACACACGCGCACACACACAGACACGCAGACGCACACACGCAGACGCACACACACACACACACACACACACACACACACACACACACACACACACACACACACACACACACACACACACACACACACACACACACCATGGTTCCAGTATTTCTCCAATAATAATCATCTTGAGGGATTGGATTGATCCGCTGTTATATTTGGAGAGGTTCACTTTGGGTTTGAGCATCATGTTAAACATTGAACCACGCTAAACACACTAAAAACCGGTCATACTATACCTGCCATTTATATTCCACTATTATTTCTGCATGTCCTTCTAAACCACAGACTCCGTTCTCTCACCCACTGCCCACCCCCCCCCCCCCCACCCCACCACCCCACTTTCCTTCGATTTCAACATCCCACCACGGCTGTACCCCCAGCTGCCCACTTCTTCCTCTTCCTTCTCCTTCTCTTCGTTCACCTCCTCCTGCTCCCCTTCCTCATCCTCCTCCTCCCCCTCCCCCTCCCTTCCTCCTCCTCCCCCACCTCCCCCTCCTCCTCCTCCTCCCCCACCTCCCCCTCCTCCTTCTCCCCCTCCACCTTCCTCCTCCTCCCCCCCATCCTCCTCCTCCTCCTCTATTGCTTCCAACTTCATCTAAATTGCAAATGGCAGCGGTGCCAACTGGCAAGAAGAGCTTCTCAATGTCATTAGAGCTGACCCTGTGGATTAAGCGGAGGTGTGTGTGTCTGCGTGTGTGTGTGTGTGTGTGTGTGTGTGTGTGTGTGTGTGTGTGGTGGGGGGGGGGGGTGGGAAGCAGTGTATAGAGAGTACAGATCAATACCTCAGCTCATGCTCTGGGCTCTCTCTCTCTCTCTCCTCCTTACATTCACATTTGGGGATCCGACCTACCGGAATACATTTTGTAATATTCCTGATAGATGCAACATGTTTGGTTGAGTAGCAATGAAATGAAGTGGAGGGTTTTTTTGAAGGCAGATGAGGGACACATGAATGGCAGGTTTGTGTGACTCAATGTCAACTTTTCCTCTCACACACAGTAAGCGGCAAGGGCAAAGAGAGTTGGGTTCGAGGTACATGGAAGGTATTGTTGCTGTGAGCCACTGCTATCGTGCGGCACAGAGACGACGGGAGTTGTTGAACGCATCACACGATGTGATACGAACGATGTCAGAGAATTGGGTAAAAACGATGTTTTGTAAATGTTAATTTGACATTCATAAGCCATCGACTAGACCGCCGATCAGTCTCGCCCATCCCAAACAAACAAGTGTAGTGCTGAATAAATGAAGTACAACAAAGTGGGTGACAAAACAAAACAAAAGCACCACGGATCACTAAATAAACCCAGCTAAGCCCAACATCTAAGCTGCTGAATAATTCTGCCCCTACCTACCTCCAAATATTAGACAGACCCCACTCCCCAGCCCGAACACTCCGCTCAACAACTTCAGCTAGACGTCTGGTACTAAGAACAGGTAAACATCACTCTGTCAAGTCCCAACTCTTCTCTGTTCTGGCACCACGGCGGTGGAATGAGCTCCCGGCTGACTTCAGGACGGCAGAGTCGCTCACCAGCTTCCGCGAGAGACTCAAGACCCACCTGTTCAGAGTTTACCTGGGCTCTGTGTTTGTGTGTGTACTTGTGTGTATGTGTGTGTGTGTGTGTGTGTGTGTGTGTGTGCGTACAGTGCAGGTGCATGTGTGCGTGCATGCGTTTGTGTGTACACATGCATGTGTGTGTGTGTGTGTGTGTGTGTGCCTGCGTGTGTGTGTGTGTGTTAGTGAAAGATCATGTTGCCTGAGATCTGTAACATGGCAGCAGAACGTGCTAAGCAGTCACCCACAGCAAATATCATCTGTGTTCCCAAGCAGCCAGATCACCTTGCTACTGCAGTAGAACATATTGTAACGGTCAAAGGCTGTATTGAATATCGCCACTAGGGGGCGCACATCATTTTATGCAACTTGTTTTTAGTTAAGTTAGCTTTTTGCACTGTCTCTGTGCCTCTTGAGTCAAAACCCAATGTCCAGACAGCATTACAGTCATTTACTTGGGGAGTGTGTGCCTCTAAAACACAAAAGAACCTCTGGATGGCAATGACCTCATAAAAACAATGACGGATAGAAATAAACCTTTAGGTAAACGCAAAGATATATTCACTTGGGAGAAATCTATTGAGAACTTTAGCCACATCCAATGCAGCAGGAGATGCCAGACGCCTCTGAGATCGCCTGGCGGTAACGACAAATCTAGTTTATAGACACAATCTCAGTGGAGTCTCTGTCCATCTAATGGATGTTTAAAGAGATTAAATGATGGACATGATTACAGGTTGTTGTTGACTGAGCTGTGCCGCGTGGAAAAACCTCAACAATTATCAGTATGCTGACGGAGAAACGCTTGAACAATATGCATAAGCTATATTTCATAAAGTTGGACTGCTCTGTAAGCAGTGCAGTAATCAGCACTTTGGAAGTAGTAATAGCATAATTCTACATTGCAATATTGGCCCTCTTCAATGTTTCCATAAGAGAAAGTGCACTGAAAACTTCTACAAATCTGTATTTTGTATTGGGTTGTCTTTATATATTCGTTATAACATAAGCCTGGTCGTTATATGAAGTGTTTCCATATGCTCACATATTCCTGATCCATCCAATCCCAGCTGGCACCCCTGTCAAGATATTTGTTCAGTCATTTGCGCTTTACTGCCCTCCAGTGGTCGTCCGTGCTCCTCTGTCCAAACAACCAGAGCAAAAATGAGTATTTTATGACTTTGCTGTGTGTCATCATTGAACTCATTAAAACCAACACTATAGATAGCATCATCTGGTTATCCATTACAAAGACAACAGTGTATGTATATTTTGACCCCCTCATTATCCTTATGTGTCCATTTGTGTATTGGGTGTAGCAGTGGAACTGGTAAAGAGTCTGTGGACTGGGGACACTCTCATGTCACTCATAGGCCTATGTTTAAATATGCCTCAACGTCTGATGCCCACAATGTGCTCCAAAGTCTGTGCATATTTGCTGCCACCTGGTGGTCAGAATGCGGCTGCCCAGTGGGCGGGGTTAACCTTTACAAGGCAGAACATTCAAAAGGCCCCCAACTCATAAAAATAGCTTTCAAAGCTATGAAAATGCTCCGGCTTGCCTTGGCTTGTCACAGTATCAGACTAACTTCCCACCTTTAAATAACAACAACAACAACCATCATAAATAGTGAATGACCCATACATTCACAAGTAAACAGTGAATGATCCATACATCCATACATTCACAAGTAAACAGTGAATGATCCATACATTCGCTCATATATTGGCTGATGCACATGACCTGATCTCTTGAGACATACATGCATTCATTTCTATTATTGAGTGCATTGGTTCACCAGAAACTAGGTTATTCTCAATAATGTAGCTATAGACCTACTATTTATTCAAATTAGATTATTATAAAAAAATAAATATGTTTTTCAAAATAAAATAAAACATCAGACCAGACCACGAACTTCTGGCATCATTGAAGTGTTGTGAGCCCATGATAAGATAAGATAAGATAAGATAAAGATCTTGTGCCAGGTTGCATAGCAATAGAATAAAACAATACAGAAATAAACAGTAGAATAATTAAAATAAAATAACAGATTTACACATTTACAGTAAGTCTAAGTCCTAGCAGAAGTATAACAATATAGGAGAAGTATAAACATATAGGTAAGATAAGATATTCAGTCAGCAAAAATTATTTGGCAAGTGTAATAAACCGGCAATAATAGTAATAATAATCATAATAATAATAATAATGATAATAATAATAATGGTAAGAGGAAGTATTGCACATGATAAATCTCATTATATAGCATAATAAAGTGCGTCTGGGAGAAAGAAAGTAAGTAAGGTTCACATCGGGCCGCGGAGAGCTCCGCCCCCCAGAGTCCTCGCCCCGCCCCGCCCCGCCCACAACACCATGGCCAAACCGGTTTCCAGTGCAGACTCTGCGCACCAACTTGTTGTTAGATTTGATTTGTTTTGATTTGTTTTGACTTTATCGAACGCGTCGTCAGGTCGACCATGTTCGGGGAAACCATCAAGGACCTGTGCATCGACGTCAACGCGCCGGAGGGTCAGGTCTCGTACAGCAGCGGGGAGCGGCTGGAGGGTCGGGTCTCCTTCCAGCTCACCAGGAGCTGCACCCTCAGGTCCGTGTCGCTGACGCTGCGCGGCGTAGCCCATGAATTAACTGATGTTTCAATGTTAATTCCTGTTTCAAAGGCTCACTATTTCATTGAGTTTAGCCCCAATTATTGCAGATTGTTGTTCACTCAATGTTTTTAACTGTACATGAAGGCCTAATGGACGATTACTGCAATGTTGGTAAATACATTTTAGATTTTTTTTGCATCTGTGCTTAATGACTAATGCCCTGGGTCCTGAGGCCAGAACAACTGAGAACCACTGCTCCAGAACATATTCTACTTAACAGGTCACCGTGTTTTGGGGGAATCTAACTCCCATACTGTTATCTTAATACAATGGTGGTACTGTTTAGTCGCAGCATTCAGAAAGCCACTTTTTTTGTAAGGAATCCCAGAGTTCCTCTGGGACTCTGGTGTGTCTGTGGGGCCCGCCAATGGACTGGATAGACTGGCCTTATCATTCATAGTGAAAACAAATGGCTAGATTAATTGTTTTTGGGGGACACCCAATTAAAGATGCCAGTTTTCATTTCCCATTCAGTGCCTGGCCAATTCAATAGAGCAATAATGTTTAGTATCGTGTTTATGTTTGTTGATTTGATATGCATTGGAATCTTCTGTTACATTTCATTATTAGACTGTAATGTATCTTTCCCTTTGTTACTGCAGTAGTGCAGCATATTGATGTCTACTTCTTTCATTCTTACCTCCCGTTTCACTAATTTGGCTTTGGTACTAAATAGTATAAAAATGCTAAATGTCAAGGGCCAGGGGTGCTAATGGTTAACCACCAACATTTCATTTAATTCTATCGCTGAGACAATTCAAACCTATCTTTCGGGGAGAACGCCTGATTGAAACGCACAGGTTTCCCAACCAGAATTGAGCTCCTACTGCCGTTTTACCAGTAACTGCCAAATCATTTTTTGGGGTTACTACCGTTCTAGTAGCTTCCCTGAGGTTAGCGTTTAGCTTTCATTCTCTACTTTGCCATAACTTTGCCTCTTTTTTAATGTCATTGTGTGCAATGGGCAAATGGTTGTGCAATAGGCGGGAATCAACTTATGTTTTCATTATGCAGAAGCAATTAGCAGGCCGGAGGACGATGCATTTAGTTAAGCTGTGTGTAAAGTTAAGCCTAGAACACATAATCATGCTATTATCAAACACTTGCATCGTTTTCAAATAAAACTGGCCAAAAGTTGTATTGAATAATTAGAGACTGTTGTATTTCACTTTATGTCCGTTTGAGTACAGTTAGTTGAAATGATGTGTATATTCAATTTCTTTGTATACTTTGACGTTTGTGACTAAAATATGACGGTCTCTGAAGATGCTTGGTTAATGCTCCCAGAGTGTCTTCCCATGATCCTCAGCTCCATTCGATGAAATACTGTCAAGAATTTTCCCACAAGACATCTTTTTTCACCAACTATGCTGAAATATTTGCATCCCTGTAATGTTGCTCTGTTTTCTGTTTCTATTCAAGTTTACGATATATTTCAGAAGGGACTGATTCATAGTGTGTGATTAGTGTAATTGATACCTCAGTTTGACCTGGCAGGTTAAACGCCTGTCAAGTATCCGGACCTCAAAGGAGAATTGTTGAAATTCTTCTACACAGCCTTACTAGGATGCTGTTTATAACGGGTCTTTGAGTGCATTCTAACTTTTATCTTTCCATTAATACAAGGTATTAACAGTACCCTACTATAAAGTGAACAAAAAAAACACCTTTCACCAGCTGTTTACCAAATATTTTGTATCGTAGTTTATCAACCATTGGACTGACATTTCGGTGCACTGTTTTCTATTTTTTGGAACGTGCAGTGTGAAACAATATATGCAGTAAATGTATACTATTCAAATATTGAAATGTTAAACATGTCTTGGACTGGTTATATAAAAGGAGCTTTGGTTGTACGGAACCAATAAACATATCAATATTTCAATTGGGAGTACTGAGGAGTTCTTATTCCGACGTCTGGCCATTCATCGATGCAATGCATTTCCATCCATCATTTCAAATATAATGGAAGAAGCTGAAGACAATGTTGTAATGTTTCCTACTACAATCTATCATATAATGAAGCAAATGTACTTATTGCAAGTATGTGGGAGTGTGTGTGTTTGGTGGCTGGCTTAATTGGCCTCACCTGGCCTGAGTGAGAGTCTGGGGGGGGTGGAAGGGAGTAGCCAGGGCTACAAATTATATGACTATAGAAATCCTGGTTTACTTTTTAAACGTAACTTTAATTAACATAATTAGGGTCTGGCCACTGGATCACCAGGCAGCCCTCGATGGCTTTAAACATTTAAATGGACTATCACTGCAGTGAGGCTTGGGGCAAAATAACAAACGTTAATAAACTCAACCATGAAACAATGGACACACCACATACACAAACAATCAATAGATGATAGTCTAAATCTTATACTTATTGATACTAATCTTATTGGTGAACTCACGCATTTTAACCAGACGCCGCAATATAACACACCTGTCCTGCACACAGAAAATCAATCAACATAGAAAACAATAAACCAATAAGGAATGAGAGAATCTAAGTAGTATCTAAGCTAAATGAGAAAATTATACAAGGGGGGGGGAATGGTACACTAATATTTTTAGCTTATGAATATTGATAAATATTACTAATAGCATATCTCATTTTATCTGAGCCTTCATAACAGTGGGGCTAGAGCCTCACCTGGCCCAGTTAGAGTCCGGTGGGGGTGGGGCTAGAGCCTCACCTGGCCCAGTTAGAGTCCGGTGGGGGTGGGGCTAGAGCCTCACCTGGCCCAGTTAGAGTCTGGGGGGCGGGGGCTAGAGCCTCACCTGGCCCAGTTAGAGTCTGGGGGGCGGCGGGGGGCTACAGCTTGTGTTCTGCTACTCTGTGCCCTCCTAGGTGCGCCTTTCGGTCAAGTTCGCCCTGGACCTCACCGTGCCGTGTCCCATCTTCATCTGTAACCCCCCTCAGTACAACGGAGCTCCTGTGGGAGTATGTTAGCCACGCGTCTGTTCTGGAGAAAAACAACGCCCCCGCATGCACATAGTAGACATGCTAATACTGTACTCAAAATTGGGTAAATGTTTACTCTCTTGTATTTTGTTCCCAGTACTACTAGCACAGTTCAACTATGCAATTTTTATCGAAGGAAATTCTTGTGCCAGAGTTTGCTCAAAATACCAACAACATAAGCATAGCAATAGAAGAATAAACAATAGAGTAATAAACAATAGAATAAAACAATAAAATAAAATAAATGTACAAATTTACACTGAATAAGCCTAAGGAAAAATATAGGTAAGATATTCAGTAACCAAAACAAGTTGGCAATGGTATTGAGAAGTAGTAGTGAGAAGTAATATTGCACGTTGTTCTCTATGTTCTCTATGTTCTCGATGTTCTCGATGCAGGGGAAGCCGTTAGAATCCTGTGCGAGTTCAGCAACGGGTCGTCTCGTGTGGCCAAATGCAAGGTGGTTCTGGTCCAGAAGCAGGTGTTCTCCACGCTCAGGGGCACCAATAAGACCATCCCGCTGCCCCTGGCCTCGCAGACCGGAGACCCCGTGGGGCCACACAGCGGCGACGTTCACTGTGAGTTCACGCTCGATCTGCCCGGAGACTTGCTGTTCAGCATCAGCAACTGTCAAATCTTGGAGCTCAGTTACGTCATTGAGGTAAGTCAAAGAATGGCGCACACAAAAAACGAACAGAAGATGAGTCCGTACCAACCTCAGCTAATAATATGTATTTGTATAACTTATGACCAAGCAGCTGTTCTCTGCGGTGCTGTTAGTTTAGCGTTGAAGCAAGACTTCCCACTCGGTCAATTGTTTCAAAAGCTAATCGCATGATTGTCCACAGTTCAACCAGATTAACAGGCAGCAGTAACTCAGGAGGTAAGAGCGGTTGTCTGGCAACAGGAAGGTTGCTGGTTCGATCCCCAGGCTCCTCCTAGCTAAGTGTGGAGGTGTCCCTGAGCAAGACGCCACCTAACCCTAACTGCTCCTGACGTGTTGGTTGTTACCTTGCATGGTTGACACCGCCGTCGGTGTATGAATGGGTGAATGTGAGTCAACTGTAAAGCACTTTGGATAAAAGCACTTTATAAATGCAGTCCATTTACACCAACAAATAATCACATTGAATCCTGTAAAGATTTGATCGTACGTTTGATGGATTTGGAGAAAAAATGTAACTATGAAGATGGAGGGTGAGATTTCAGTTTGGAAAGAGAAGGCTGTAATTAAAACATAGGTGTGGTTTACACAAGGGTTTGCATGTTTTGGCTCCAGTGTCGCTTTTGCATGGTCTTCTGCTGACTGTGTTCTGCTACTCTGTGCCCTTTCGGTCAAGTTCGCCCTGGACCTCACCGTGCCGTGTCCCATCTTCATCTGTAACCCCCCTCAGTACAACGGAGCTCCTGTGGGAGTATATTAGCCACGCGTCTGTTCTGGAGAAAAAAAAACACCCCCGCATGCACATAGTAGACATGCTAATACTGTATTCAAAATTGGGTAAATGTTTACTCTCTTGTATTTTGTTCCCAGTACTACTAGCACAGTTCAACTGTGCCAATTTTTTTTTATCTACTCCATGATTTCATGTCGGCCTATACTCGATCTCGAGGACGTAGCCTAGGGCTGGGCGATAAAACGATAACGATATGTATCGCGATAGACACGTAATCAATATCGATAGAAAATGCGTTCGATAGAACGTTTCGATATTTTTTTTCCTCGTTGGAAGAAAGCGGAGCTAGCTCCGCTTTGAACCAGAGGTTGCGAAGCAAGGTTGGTTGCATGAACAAAGGCACTCGTCCTCCGGTACCTGGCAACGTATGGAGTGACACGCTAACAGCCAATCATGTACCAGTATCAAGTTTGGTTGCGCCGCCTCGTTGTCTCGTGTTCGTGTTTGTTTCTTGAATAACAGAAACAGCGCGGAGTGAGAAGTGAAAGATGAGCGCCGCAACAAGCGAGGAAATTGTCGACAAAAATTGAAAGATCAGCTCACCAGTATGACAGCTTTTTGGATTTTATAAGTCAGACCGTAGTCAGACCAATGTTGTCTGTAAATTATGACCGTCGTCCACCAAGACTGGTAATACAACCAACTTGTTTTACCACCTTAGACGCTCTCACCCTTTGCAGCACAACCACAGCCTTTACACATGTTTTTGTAACACTTTATTTTTTGTTCAGCACTTTATTATTGATAATTGTTAAGTTTTCATTGTGATTTTAATTTTCATTCATGTTTATTTTTATTTATTTGAGTGTTTTCCATGGTTGTGTTGACATTCCTTTTCCCTGTCTGCCTACAATCAGGAAGGTTAAGTTTAAAATAAAAATGTTTAAATTCAGTATATTTTTCTCCTGGTCCTTATTTTAAATAGGTCATACAAATTATCAATAATTATCGATATCGACCGATATGAAACACTTATATCGTGATACAGTTTTCAGCCATATCGCCCAGCCCTAACGTAGCCCATGAATTAACTGATGTTTCAATGTTAATTCCTGTTTCAAAGGCTCACTATTTAATTGAGTTTAGCCCCAATTATTGCAGATTGTTGTTCACTCAATGTTTTTAACTGTACATGAAGGCCTAATGGACGATTACTGCAATGTTTGTAAATACATTTTAGATTTTTTTTGCATCTGTGCTTAATGACTAATGCCCTGGGTCCTGAGGCCAGAACAACTGAGAACCACTGCTCCAGAACATATTCTACTTAACAGGTCACCGTGTTTTTGGGGAATCTAACTCCCATACTGTTATCTTAATACAATGGTGGTACTGTTTAGTCGCAGCATTCAGAAAGCCACTTTTTTTGTAAGGAATCCCAGAGTTCCTCTGGGACTCTGGTGTGTCTGTGGGGCCCGCCAATGGACTGGATAGACTGGCCTTATCATTCATAGTGAAAACAAATGGCTAGATTAATTGTTTTTGGGGGACACCCAATTAAAGATGCCAGTTTTCATTTCCCATTCAGTGCCTGGCCAATTCAATAGAGCAATAATGTTTAGTATCGTATTTATGTTTGTTGATTTGATATGCATTGGAATCTTCTGTTACATTTCAGTATTAGAGTGTAATGTATCTTTCCCTTTGTTACTGCAGTAGTGCAGCATATTGATGTCTACTTCTCTTTCATTCTTACCTCCCGTTTCACTAATTTGGCTTTGGTACTAAATAGTATAAAAATGCTAAATGTCAAGGGCCAGGGGTGCTAATGGTTAACCACCAACATTTCATTTAATTCTATCGCTGAGACAATTCAAACCTATCTTTCGGGGAGAACGCCTGATTGAAACGCACAGGTTTCCCAACCAGAATTGAGCTCCTACTGCCGTTTTACCAGTAACTGCCAAATAATTTTTTGGGGTTACTACCGTTCTAGTAGCTTCCCTGAGGTTAGCGTTTAGCTTTCATTCTCTACTTTGCCATAACTTTGCCTCTTTTTTAATGTCATTGTGTGCAATGGGCAAATGGTTGTGCAATAGGCGGGAATCAACTTATATGTTTTCATTATGCAGAAGCAATTAGCAGGCCGGAGGACGATGCATTTAGTTAAGCTGTGTGTAAAGTTAAGCCTAGAACACATAATCATGCTATTATCAAACACTTGCATCGTTTTTAAATAAAACTGGCCAAAAGTTGTATTGAATAATTAGAGACTGTTGTATTTCACTTTATGTCCGTTTGAGTACAGTTAGTTGAAATGATGTGTATATTCAATTTCTTTGTATACTTTGACGTTTGTGACTAAAATATGACGGTCTCTGAAGATGCTTGGTTAATGCTCCCAGAGTGTCTTCCCATGATCCTCAGCTCCATTCGATGAAATACTGTCAAGAAGTTTCCCACAAGACATCTTTTTTCACCAACTATGCTGAAATATTTGCATCCCTGTAATGTTGCGTCAAAGCCTCAGGATTTGACCTGCTCTGTTTTCTGTTTCTATTCAAGTTTACGATATATTTCAGAAGGGACTGATTCATAGTGTGTGATTAGTGTAATTGATACCTGAGTTTGACCTGGCAGGTTAAACGCCTGTCAAGTATCCGGACCTCAAAGGAGAATTGTTGAAATTCTTCTACACAGCCTTACTAGGATGCTGTTTATAACGGGTCTTTGAGTGCATTCTAACTTTTATCTTTCCATTAATACAAGGTATTAACAGTACCCTACTATAAAGTGAACAAAAAAACACCTTTCACCAGCTGTTTACCAAATATTTTGTATCGTAGTTTATCAACCATTGGACTGACATTTCGGTGCACTGTTTTCTATTTTTTGGAACGTGCAGTGTGAAACAATATATGCAGTAAATGTATACTATTCAAATATTGAAATGTTAAACATGTCTTGGACTGGTTATATAAAAGGAGCTTTGGTTGTACGGAACCAATAAACATATCAATATTTCAATTGGGAGTACTGAGGAGTTCTTATTCTGACGTCTGGCCATTCATCGATGCAATGCATTTCCATCCATCATTTCAAATATAATGGAAGAAGCTGAAGACAATAATGTTGTAATGTTTCCTACTACAAGCGGACAATCAATATCATATAATGATCATATATTGAAGCAAATGTATTTGTCTCTTTCTACAAATGTATACTTATTGCAAGTATGTGGGAGTGTGTGTGTTTGGTGGCTGGCTTAATTGGCCTCACCTGGCCTGAGTGAGAGTCTGGGGGGGGGTGGAAGGGAGTAGCCAGGGCTACAAATTATATGACTATAGAAATCCTGGTTTACTTTTTAAACGTAACTTTAATTAACATAATTAGGGGCTGGCCACTGGATCACCAGGCAGCCCTCGATGGCTTTAAACATTTAAATGGACTATCACTGCAGTGAGGCTTGGGGCAAAATAACAAACGTTAATAAACTCAACCATGAAACAATGGACACACCACATACACAAACAATCAATAGATGATAGTCTAAATCTTATACTTATTGATACTAATCTTATTGGTGAACTCACGCATTTTAACCAGACGCCGCAATATAACACACCTGTCCTGCACACAGAAAATCAATCAACATAGAAAACAATAAACCAATAAGGAATGAGAGAATCTAAAGTAGTATCTAAGCTAAATGAGAAAAATTATACAAGGGGGGGGGGGAATGGTACACTAATATTTTTAGCTTATGAATATTGATAAATATTACTAATAGCATATCTATTTTATCTGAGCCTTCATAACAGTGGGGCTAGAGCCTCACCTGGCCCAGTTAGAGTCCGGTGGGGGGTGGGGCTAGAGCCTCACCCTGGCCCAGTTAGAGTCCGTGGGGGGTGGGGCTAGAGCCCTCACCTGGCCCAGTTAGAGTCTGGTGGGGGGGGGGCTAGAGCCTCACCTGGCCCAGTTAGAGTCTGGGGGGCGGCGGGGGGCTACAGCTTGTGTTCTGCTACTCTGTGCCCTCCTAGGTGCGCCTTTCGGTCAAGTTCGCCCTGGACCTCACCGTGCCGTGTCCCATCTTCTTCTGTAACCCCCCTCAGTACAACGGAGCTCCTGTGGGAGTATGTTAGCCACGCGTCTGTTCTGGAGAAAAACAACACCCCCGCATGCACATAGTAGACATGCTAATACTGTACTCAAAATTGGGTAAATGTTTACTCTCTTGTATTTTGTTCCCAGTACTACTAGCACAGTTCAACTATGCCAATTTTTATCTACGACATACATGCATTCATTTCTATTATTTAGTGCATTGGTTCACCAGAAACTAGGTTATTCTCAAGAATGTAGCTATAGACCTGGTATTATTTAAATTAGATTATTATTATTATTTTTTTTTATGTTTTTCAAAATAAAATAAAAAATCAGACCAGACCACGAACTTCTGGCATCATTGAAGTGTTGTGAGCCCATGATGAGATAAGATAAGATAAGATAAGATAAGATCTTGTGCCAGGTTGCAGCAATAGCAATAGAATAAAACAATAGAGAAATAAACAGTCGAATAATTAAAATAAAATAACAGATTTACACATTTACAGTAAGTCTAAGTCCTAGGAGAAGTATAAACATATAGGAGAAGTATAAACATATAGGTAAGATAAGATATTCAGTCAGCAAAAACTATTTGGCAATAATTGAAGTGTAATAAAACGGCAATAATAGTAATAATAATCATAATAATAATAATAATAATGATAATAATAATAATGGTAAGAGGAAGTATTGCACATGATAAATCTCATTATATAGCATAATAAAGTGCGTCTGGGAGAAAGTAAGTAAGGTTCAGATCGGGCCGCGGAGAGCTCCGCCCCCCTGAGTCCTCGCCCCGCCCCGCCCCGCCCCGCCCACAACCTCAACGCCAAACCGTCTTCCAGTGCAGACCCTGCGCACCAACTTGTTGTTAGATTTGATTTGTTTTGTTTCGACTTTATCGAACGCGTCGTCAGGTCGACCATGTTCGGGGAAACCATCAAGGACCTGTGCATCGACGTCAACGCGCCGGAGGGTCAGGTCTCGTACAGCAGCGGGGAGCGGCTGGAGGGTCGGGTCTCCTTCCAGCTCACCAGGAGCTGCGCCCTCAACTCCGTGTCGCTGACGCTGCGCGGCTGGGCGCGCGTCGCCTGGTCCAGCGGCTCCGGGAAGCACCGGCGCAGCCACAGCGCGAAGGTCGTCTACTTCAACTCTAAGACCATGATCCTGGAGAACGAACAAGGTAGCGACGACAACAACAACAACAACAACAACCACAACTACTACTACTACTACTACTACTACTAGGAGCGGCGCCAGGGATTGGGCCCCCCCCCACCCCGTGAAAAGAAACCATATAGGGCCCCTATATATATATATGAACCCATATAATACTGTGATACTTTGACTATGTGGTTACATGAGGTTTGCATGGAGTATCATACTTAAGAGAACATTATTTTCTTCATGTTTGTTTAAAGTCGGCTATTTATTGTGTAAGAGGGTGACAGGGGCCCTCCAGTATATTGTTTTATTCTTTTTGATACAAATTTCAGTCTATCTATATATATATATATATATATATATATATATATACACACACAGTATCTCACAAAAGTGAGTACACCCCTCACATTTCTGCAAATATTTTATTATATAATTTCATGGGACAACACTGAAGAAATGACACTTTGATACAATGTAAAGTAGTCAGTGTACAGCTTGTTTAATAGTGAACATTTGCTGTCCCTTCAAAAAAACTCAACACAGCCATTAATGTCTAAACCGCTGGCAACAAACGTGAGTACACCCCAATGTGAAAATGTCCAAATTGTGCCCAAAGTGTCAATATTTTGTGTGGCCACCATTATTTTTCAGCACTGCCTCAAGGCTGTTCCATACTCCGCGAGACGCGAGAACAAAGTTCTCGCACCTAGGGCCCCGCCCACAAAATGACGTAATTTTGTTCTCGCAGACCTAGGTCAGGTGTTCTCGCAAGATGTTCAGCCGGGCCGAACTTTGTTCTCGCGTCTTGTCCGAGAACTAATTGTGTGATTGGTCAATTTGAAGTGGGCGTGGTTAATGCGCTTTCCGCCAGTGCAGAAGTTTCCTGCTGTGGGCGGGGCGTTTGAGGAGTTTCTCGCGGAGTATGAAATGTCCAGGGCAGCGAGAACTTTGTTCTTGTTCTCGCAGCCCTAGGTGCGAGAACAAAGTTCTCGCGTCTCGCGCAGTATGGAACAGCCTTTAACCCTCTTGGGCATGGAGTTCACCAGAGCTTCACAGGTTGCCACTGGAATCCTCTTCCACTCGTCCTTGACGACATCACGGAGCTGATGGATGTTAGAGACATTGCGCTCCTCCACCTTCCGTTTTAGGATGCCCCACAGATGCTCAATAGGGTTTAGGTCTGGAGACATGCTTGGCCAGTCCATCACCTTTACCCTCAGCTTCTTTAGCAAGGCAGTGGTTGTCTTGGAGGTGTGTTTGGGGTTGTTATCATGCTCTGCTTGAGTATAGAGGGGATCATGCTCTGCTTGAGTATTTCACAGTACATGTTGGCATTCATGGTTCCCTCAATGAACTGTAGCTCCCCAGTGCCAGCAGCACTCATGCAGCCCCAGACCATGACACTCCCACCACCATGCTTGACTGTAGGCAAGACACACTTGTCTTTGTACTCCTCACCTGGTTGCCGCCACACACGCTTGACACAATCTGAACCAAATAAGTTGACCTTTGTCTCATCAGACCACAGGACATGGTTCCAGTCATACATGTCCTTAGTCTGCTTGTCTTCAGCAAACTGTTTGCGGGTTTTCTTGTGCATCATTTTTAGAAGAGGCTTCTTTCTGGGACGACAGCCATGCAGACCAATTTGATGCAGTGTGCGGCGTATGGTCTGAGCACTGACAGGCTGACCCCCCCCACCCCTTCAACCTCTGCAGCAATGCTGGCAGCACTCCTACGTCTATTTTCCAAAGACAACCTCTGGACATGACGCTCAGCACGTGCACTCAACTTCTTCGGTCGACCATGGCGAGGCCTGTTCTGAATGGAACCTGTCCTGTTGAACCGTTGTATGGTCTTGGCCACCGTGCTGCAGCTCAGTTTCAGGGTGTTGGCAATCTTCTTATAACCGAGGCCATCTTTATGTAGAGCAACAATTCATTTTTTTAAGATCCCCAGAGAGTTCTTTGCCATGAGGTGCCATGTTGAACTTCCAGTGACCAGCGTGAGAGCGATAACACCAAATTTAACACACCTACTCCCCATTCACACCTGAGACCTTGTAACACTAACGAGTCACATGACACCGGGGAGGGAAAATGGCTAATTGGGCCCAATTTGGACATTTTCAATTAGGGGTGTACTCACTTTTGGTGCCATTAGACATGGCTGTGTGTTGAGTTATTTTGAGGGGACAGTACATTTAGACTGTTATACAAGCTGTACACTGACTACTTTACATTGTATCAAAGTGTCATTTCTTCAGTGTTGTCCCATGAATAGATTTAATAAAATATTTACAAAAATGTGAGGGGTGTACTCACTTTTGTGAGATACTGTATATATATATGAACCCATGTAATACAGTGATACTTTTACTATGTGGTTACATAAATCAGGTTTGCATGGAATATCATACTTAAGAGAACATTATTTTCTTCATGTTTGTTTAAAGTAGGCTATTTATTATGTGTAAGAGGGTGACAGGGGCCCTCCAGTATATTTTGTTGTATTATTTTTGATACAAATGTCAGTCTATCAACCAATTTATTTAGCCAATTGTACTGTCGTTGTGTCACTCATGACTTAGAAGAAAATAAATCAAAATAAAAACAAACTTTTGATTTCAGGCTTTTAGAGGCCCGCCCCCCCGCCCACCTTCCACTTTGGGCCCCTGGGTAGTCAGTCCCACTCCCCTGTAAACAACAACCATAGTTGTATTAATTAATTATTAATTTAATGTGAATCAGTTGTCAGCAGTTGTAATCAATGTGGACAATATGTATTTTTTTTATTCTCTGCCTTCTTTTCCTTTATTTTATCACAACAACGACAACCATAAGTGTTCTCTCACGAGTATGTCACGATTTGAATGTGAATCAGCAGTTGTTGTCATCATTGTGTAGAATATGTATTTTTTTTTAATCCTCTGTCTTCATCCCACACTGTCTTGTCTGTCTGTCTCCCTCGCAGCTGCCATCTCGTCCAAGTTGCCGCCCGGGACGCATGTGTACCCGTTCACATGTCACCTCCCACAAGGGTGAGTATGACGTCATTTGTAGGCCTACCTTTGTAGATGTTGGTCAATTTGGATCATGTTGTACTTTTGGGTTTGTTGCACCACCACAACCCGTCATTGTTTTGTTGTCTTTTTCTTTTTTCTTTATTCCCACAAAGGGACTTCCCGTCCTCATTCAAGGGGAAACACGGTGAAATCATGTACATGTTGATAGTGGGTTTGGACAGGCCGTGGCACCTCACTAAAGAACATTCAACCAAGATCAACTTTGCATCACGCCCCTATCCGAACTATGAACTCATGGTGAGTAAATTAACAAGGCCCACTGTTGGCCTACAGTTCAATTCCCATGAAACACATCCCGTGTGTTTGCCACCAGTGACTTGACACCGCAACTTACTCTGCCCTCTCCAAGAATTTCAAGAATCAAGAAGTTTTATATTTGTCACATACAGTGAGATATGGCTCTTCTTCTTGTGTGTAGACACCTCTGTCGAGGTCCAACGACATGACGCTGTGCTGCCTGTGCTGTGCCTCTGGCCCCATCTCCATGAACGTCCGCCTTGAAAGGAAAGCGTTTCACCCCGGTGAGGAAATCCTGAAAACGTTAAGATACAAGGCAGGCAGCAACTCTTTTTGTTGTTGTTTGTTGTTGTTTCACTTAGTTTGATAAGATGAGATAATATAGAACTTTATTCATCCCGAAGGAAATTCTTGTGCCAGAGTTTGCTCAAAATACCAACAACATAAGCATAGCAATAGAAGAATAAACAATAGAGTAATAAACATTAGAATAAAACAATAAAATAAAAATAAATGTACAAATTTACACTGAATAAGCCTAAGGAAAAATATAGGTAAGATATTCAGTAACCAAAACAAGTTGGCAATGGTATTGAGAAGTAGTAGTGAGAAGTAATATTGCACGTTGTTCTCTATGTTCTCGATGTTCTCGATGCAGGGGAAGCCGTTAGAATCCTGTGCGAGTTCAACAACGAGTCGTCTCGTGTGGCCAAATGCAAGGCGGTTCTGGTCCAGAAGCAGGTGTTCTCCACGCTCAGCGGCACCAGCAATCGGACCATCGCGCTGCCCCTGGCCTCACAGACCGGAGACCCCGTGGGGCCACACAGCGGCGATGTTCACTGTGAGTTCACGCTCGATCTGCCCGGAGACTTGAAGTTCAGCATCAGCAACTGTCAAATCTTGGAGCTCAGTTACGTCATTGAGGTAAGTCAAAGAATGGCGCACACAAAAAACGAACAGAAGATGAGTCTACCAACCTCAGCTAATAATATGTATTTGTATAACTTATGACCAAGCAGCTGTTCTCTGCGGTGCTGTTAGTTTAGCGTTGAAGCAAGACTTCCCACTCGGGCTGTCAATTGATTCAAATATCTAATCGCATGAGGAGGTAAGAGCGGTTGTCTGGCAACAGGAAGGTTGCTGGTTCGATCCCCAGGCTCCGCCTAATTAAGTGTGGAGGTGTCCCTGAGCAAGACACCACCTAACCCTAACTGCTCCTGACGTGTTGGTTGTTACCTTGCATGGTTGACACCGCCGTCGGTGTATGAATGGGTGAATGTGAGTCAACTGTAAAGCGCTTTGGATAAAAGCACTTTATAAATGCAGTCCATTTACACCAACAAATAATCACATTGAATCCTGTAAAGATTTAATCATACGTTTGATGGATTTGGAGAAAAAATGTAACTATGAAGATGAAGGGTGAGATTTCAGTTTGGAAAGAGAAGGCTGTAATTAAAACATAGGTGTGGTTTACACAAGGGTTTGCATGTTTTGGCTACAGTGTCGCTTTGCATGGTCTTCTGCTGACTGTGTTCTGCTACTCTGTGCCCTCCTAGGTGCGCCTTTCGGTCAAGTGCGCCCTGGACCTCACCGTGCCGTGTCCCATCTTCATCTGTAACCCCCCTCAGTACAACGGAGCTCCTGTGGGAGTATGTTAGCCACGCGTCTGTTCTGGAGAAAAAAAAACACCCCCGCATGCACATAGTAGACATGCTAACACTGTATTCAAAATTGGGTAAATGTTTACTCTGTTGTATTTTGTTCCCAGTACTACTAGCACAGTTCAACTATGCCAATTTTTTATCTACTCCATGATTTCATGTCGGCCTATACTCGATCTCGAGGACGTAGCCCATGAATTAACTGATGTTTCAATGTTAATTCCTGTTTCAAAGGCTCACTATTTCATTGAGTTTAGCCCCAATTATTGCAGATTGTTGTTCTCAATGTTTTTAACTGTACATGAAGGCCTAATGGACGATTACTGCAATGTTGGTCAATACATTTTAGATTTTTTTTGCATCTGTGCTTAATGACTAATGCCCTGGGTCCTGAGGCCAGAACAACTGAGAACCACTGCTCCAGAACATATTCTACTTAACAGGTCACTGTGTTTTTGGGGAATCTAACTCCCATACTGTTATCTTAATACAATGGTGGTACTGTTTAGTCGCAGCATTCAGAAAGCCACTTTTTTTGTAAGGAATCCCAGAGTTCCTCTGGGACTCTGGTGTGTCTGTGGGGCCCGCCAATGGACTGGATAGACTGGCCTTATCATTCATAGTGAAAACAAATGGCTAGATTAATTGTTTTTGGGGGACACCCAATTAAAGATGCCAGTTTTCATTTCCCATTCAGTGCCTGGCCAATTCAATAGAGCAATAATGTTTAGTATCGTGTTTATGTTTGTTGATTTGATATGCATTGGAATCTTCTGTTACATTTCATTATTAGAGTGTAATGTATCTTTCCCTTTGTTACTGCAGTAGTGCAGCATATTGATGTCTACTTCTTTCATTCTTACCTCCCGTTTCACTAATTTGGCTTTGGTACTAAATAGTATAAAAATGCTAAATGTCACGGGCCAGGGGTGCTAATGGTTAACCACCAACATTTCATTTAATTCTATCGCTCAGACAATTCAAACCTATCTTTCGGGGAGAACGCCTGATTGAAACGCACAGGTTTCCCAACCAGAATTGAGCTCCTACTGGCGTTTTACCAGTAACTGCCAAATCATTGTTTGGGGTTACTACCGTTCTAGTAGCTTCCCTGAGGTTAGCGTTTAGCTTTCATTCTCTACTTTGCCATGACTTTGCCTCTTTTTTAATGTCATTGTGTGCAATGGGCAAATGGTTGTGCAATAGGCGGGAATCAACTTATGTTTTCATTATGCAGAAGCAATTAGCAGGCCGGAGGACGATGCATTTAGTTAAGCTGTGTGTAAAGTTAAGCCTAGAACACATAATCATGCTATTATCAAACACTTGCATCGTTTTCAAATAAAACTGGCCAAAAGTTGTATTGAATAATTAGAGACTGTTGTATTTCACTTTATGTCCGTTTGAGTACAGTTAGTTGAAATGATGTGTATATTCAATTTCTTTGTATACTTTGACGTTTGTGACTAAAATATGACGGTCTCTGAAGATGCTTGGTTAATGCTCCCAGAGTGTCTTCCCATGATCCTCAGCTCCATTCGATGAAATACTGTCAAGAATTTTCCCACAAGACATCTTTTTTCACCAACTATGCTGAAATATTTGCATCCCTGTAATGTTGCGTCAAAGCCTCAGGATTTGACCTGCTCTGTTTTCGGTTTCTATTCAAGTTTACGATATATTTCAGAAGGGACTGATTCATAGTGTGTGATTAGTGTAATTGATACCTGAGTTTGACCTGGCAGGTTAAACGCCTATCAAGTATCCGGACTCAAAGGAGAATTGTTGAAATTCTTCTACACAGCCTTACTAGGATGCTGTTTATAACGGGTCTTTGAGTGCATTCTAACTTTTATCTTTCCATTAATGCAAGGTATTAACAGTACCCTACTATAAAGTTCACAAAAAAACACCTTTCACCAGCTGTTTACCAAATATTTTGTATAATGGTTTATCAACCATTGGACTGACATTTCGGTGCACTGTTTTTCTATTTTTGTGAACGTGCAGTGTGAAACAATATATGCAGTAAATATATACTATTAAAATTGTGTGTGGTGTGTCTGGTGTGTATGTGGGGCCCGCCAATGGACTGGATAGACTGGCCTCATCATTCATAGCGAAAACAAATTGCTAGATTAATTGTTTTTGGGGGACACCCAATTACTAGGATGCTTCATAACAGTGGGGCTACAGCCTCACCTGGCCCAGTCTGGGCCAGGTGCACACTTTTACAATAAGTTTCAAAGCCACTACTGCCTGTGTCCTTGGCGTAGCCCCGGACGAAGTCACTTCAGGTGGCATTGTGGCAACAAGGTGTGCTACAGTCGCTTTGGATAAAAGCGTCTGCCAAATGCCCTAAATGCAAATGTAAATGTAATCCCAAGCGAACGGTGCAGTGTATGTTGCATCCTATAGGTGGAAGCAAAGTTTGAAATAACAAGTGGCCCTCTGTTTGGACAGCCAATGTATCTTATCTGCTTCCCTTATGTTCCCCTGCAAACCTTTAGCACCACCAACCCTTATCCAGTTCGTCCACCATGAGCTTTCCGTATCACGTGTTTAATAGCGGAAAATGATGACGCAACGAGGGTAATGATCCTCAGATGGATTTGCGTGGTGATATTATTGACCCTGTGTGAACACTAGCAGCCGAATTAGCGTTCGACCGAGTTATAATCCGAGGGCTCTTGGAAAATAACTAATGTTAGAGGCGGAGATAAATATTGAGGGAGATTGACTTCACTGTGCATTATGTGGTCCCACACACAGACACAGACAGACAGACAGAGAGACAGACAGACAGAGAGAGAGAGAGAGAACCCTAACAGCAGCAGCCAACTACTTCTTTGAACAATTGTATCAAGCAGATTGCAACAACCAGAAACGTCTGCGATATAATATTTCAGCAAAGTTTCAGTAGCCTGAACTGTGCCAACTGAGACCCATCGCTCAAGGGGAGAACCCAAATCCGCCCTTTTTTGCTATCATATGAAATATTGAACGCAATTAATTACATCAGCACATATTGTAACTGCGCACCACAGAGGCTTGGTGGTGAAGGGCGGAAAACATTCTGCTTGTCAGTACTCAATAATACATAGAAAAATGCATGATTTGCGATTGTTGCTGATGTATTCGTGACTTGACTGCAATGTAAATGGTAAATGGATTGCATTTATATTTATATGTATGTATTTCTTAATAAATAGCCTACATATAATACCTTAAATTCAAAATATATCATTGGTGCATCTTGTGTTAAGATCCCACTGGGATGCTTTTAAATTGACTGTGCGGGATTTAAAATGCATAAATCGCTTTACATTGACAAATATATGAACAGGTTGTGAACAGACCTTCGACTCTCTGTTGTGTCACCACATCTGGCACCTCTAGCCATCGAGATGCTAATCACATCACATGCACTGCAGGGTCAAAGGTCAGCATGGGATTAATAAATTATGGGAAAGGGGGGTCTGGACACACCTTTTACAACATTGTACCTGTATTGTCAGATGCACTCCTGGGCTCCTATATTCTCCTGTTGCACTTTCACTCCTCACTGCTCCCTTCAGCAGCGGAGGGCCATGGAGGACAGTGTGAAGGCGTTCTCAGTGGCGTACAACCCCATTAACGGAGACAACACCTTCGGTGCAGGCGATTACATCTCTGGGAACATCACGTTGGAGCTGGCCAAAGAATGTAAGATCAGATCCATCCACGTACAGCTCAAGGGGAAGGCAAGGGTCAGATGGACAGAGCACTACGGCAGAACGGTGGTCGTTTACACCAACAAAGAGAAGTACTTCAGTCTTAAGCAATCCCTCATTCAGGAGTTCAAAGGACAGGGTAAGTGCCGTAGCTGTTTACAATTGGGAATCGCACTCTATTCACTGCTCTAATCAGAATCTCTCATTCATATTGTGTTAAGGAAATATTATTCCATGCCTTTCTCAGCTTCTATCGGGGCTGTCCCCAATTCGACATAAGACATACAAGACATCTTACAGCTTCAAGATTGCAATATGAAATACAAATGAGGGATTCAATCTCACTCAAATCAACCTTTTGTATTTTGGATAAATGATCATAAAATGATGGTATGCACCCAACAATATAGTGAACAGTTTTCGCCAGCATTCACTTCATAATGTTTTACATTTCAGCAAGCGAATCGGTTGGCAAAGGGTGCCATGTCTACCCATTCACCTTCCAGATTCCTGTACAGTAGGTTTTTTTCTCAACATGTTCAAACGTTCAAAGTTTAAAAGATTAAGCTCAATTAGGAATCGATTGCAATGACTTTTCTTATTGATACCCTTCATACTTTCCGAAATATTCAACATTTTCCGGCAATTTTTCCCCATTGAAATGAATGGGGGAGAATGTTCAACATTTTTCCAAACCCACTCATATTCAACCTCTTCCCTTTCAAGGTAGAAACTCCATTCAAACATTAAAACGTTCAGGACACTTGGATGAATTCACACATGATTTCAAAATGTTCATAACATTCATACTTTTTACACAATCACAGTTCAAACGTAATAGATTTTTCAGGTCCTCAGACACATAACATGGGTGTGTATTGCGCTGGTTAGAGCGGTTGACGTCACCGTTAGAGTGTAGAGCAGACTTTTTATTATATTTTTAAAACTGTCATCCCGCCCACAATATTAACTCCACATACGTAATCTATACATCAAAAAGTAGGAAAGCTTGTGATATAATGCTGCCACTAATGTAGTGTCCAAGTGTGTGGGCTTCAAATAAACTCTTACTATTTAATTAGCTTATTAAATTATATCACAACAATGACGAAGCAATTACGCGTTCAAGTTGTACCAGGAAGTCGGAATTTTCGACTTTGAACCACAACAATGAAGACGCAACTCCGCGTTAATGGTGCGTTCAAGTTGTACCCGGAAGTCGGAATTCTCGACTTTAACATATATTCAACAGCTCTTCATATACAGTCTCTTCATATACACCAGCAATTCAGTTTAGGGTCAGCCTTTCAATAACATATATTCAACTCATTCCTACTTTCAGATACAAACCTCATTCAAACATTTACATTTTCTACATCTTTCATACATTCCCATTCATACTTTTTGAAAATATTCAAAACAAGTGATTCAGATTTACAATTCTTCATAGTCCTTTAGCTCCAACTTCAAGCCAGCAATTCAGTTTAGCGTCAGCCTTTCAACACACAACATTCACACCGCAATTTCTTCAGAAATTGCATTTTATAGTTTCCATCTGCTATCTGCAGATTTAGACTAGATAAGTCTATTAATATGTTGTATGTTTTGGTTCACAAACTCGCTTTATGGACAATATAGCTTATTCATTTTTTAATTACATTTTTCTCATTTTCTTTTAGAGATCTTCCACCGACCTTCAAAAGCTCCCATGGTAAAGTCCAGTACAGAGTGAAGGCCTACCTGAGCAGGCCTATGAGACGAGACCACAAAGCTAATGCTCCATTCACCATTATCTCCAAAGCCAACAGCTGTCCAGAGCTGATGGTAATGATCCACAAACTAACACACATTTCACTCATTAGAAGTATTCATAGTCATTTGTTTTTTGGGGATATACTGTAGGCCTATATCAAGGCCTAGTAGGAACCGAAATATTCTCTCGCTAATAATTGACATTCCACCTCATAATTGCATATGACTTTTACTTTTGCAGATAACTGGATTTAAACATTAGATTTTGTATATCATTGAATTTTGTGTATTTTGTTATCTTATAACCCTGAAATATGCCCTGAATACAAAAGTGTTGTTTTTGTCTAGCATACCTTTCTAGTATATTTTGCCCTAAATAGGTAGTTGCTGGTGACTTGTCCTCAGACTTTCAGTGCATAGTCCAACTGTGTGTGGTGACTGTGCATCTGACGACAAAAGACTCAAACTTGATGTTGTCTTTCTGTGCCTTCAGACTCCCCAGCACAGTATCAAAGACCAGACACTAAAACTCTTCAACTCAGGAAAAGTAGTCATGGATGTGAAAATTGATAAAATGGGCTTCCGTCAAGGTAAATTCCCCTCTGTTTACAAAGTCAAATGTTTCTAAAATGCACAATATGCACAATTACAATATTATTAATAAAAACAAACGTGCTGAGCATGAGACGCCAATCTCTCAGCATTTTGCGACCACCAATGAATGAACGAATTCATTCATTCATAAATGAGTCAATGTTCCGCTATGAATGGGTGTCATCATGTGACTGGCAGGCGAGGGCATGCAGGTCACGGCCTATATTCAGAACAGCTCCACCCGGACATTAAGCCCAAGTACTGCTTGTACTTGAAGACCAGCTACTTTGCCAGTAAGAAAAGGAAGGTGACCACCAAGGACCTGCTGAAGGAGGTCGGGGAGCCCATCCCCCGCTCGGCCAGCCAGCATGTGACCCGGGTCATCAGCATCCCCCCCACCGCCGACGTGTCCATCTTCAACTGTGCCATCCTCAAACACGAGTACAGACTCAGGGTGTGTACCTCTTTTCTTTTCTTTTTACACTGGCCGGCAGGCAATCGTCTTTATCCGCTTTGACCTTTTGCCCTTTCACCTTTGACCTATCATTATCGCCACCACGTTGCTGAAGACAAGACCTCAGAAAGCATGCAGGGGTGCTATACAGAGGAAAATCTGATTTGTGATTGGCTCAAATAATAATAATAATAATAATAATAATAATAGTAAGGTTGTCCCTTGTCACCAGTGCTGTTCGTGATCTTCATGGACAGAATCTCAAGGCGCAGCCGAGGTGAGGAGAGTGTCCGGTTTGGGGACCTCAGAATTGCATCTCTGCTCTTTGCAGATGATGTGGTTCTGTTGGCTACATCAGACCGTGACCTCCAGCATGCACTGGGGCGGTTTGCAGCCGAGTGTGAAGCGGTCGGCATGAGAGTCAGCACCTCCAAGTCTGAGGCCATGGTTCTCTGCCGGAAAACGGTGGAGTGTTCCCTCCGGGGTTGGGAGTGAGTTGCTGCCTCAAGCGAAGGAGTTCAAGTATCTCGGGGTCTTGTTCACGAGTGAGGGCAAAATGGAGTGGGAGATGGACAGACGGATTGGTGCAGCGTCTGCAGTGATGCGGGCGCTGTACCGGTCCGTTGTGGTGAAGAGGGAGCTGAGCCGGAAGGCGAAGCTTTCGATTTACTGGTCCATCTACGTTCCAACCCTCACCTATGGTCACGAGCTTTGGGTCGTGACCGAAAGAATGAGATCGCGGATACAAGCGGCCAAAATGAGTTTCCTCCGCAGGGTGGCTGGGCTCAGCCTTAGAGATAGGGTGAGGAGCTCAGACATCCGGAGGGAGCTCGGAGTAGAGCCGCTGCTCCTCCGCTTCGAAAGGAGTCAGCTGAGGTGGTTCGGGCATCTGATTAGGATGCCCCCCCGGGCGCCTGCCTTTGGAGGTTTTCCGGGCACGCCCAACTGGGAGGAGACCCCGGGGCAGACCCAGAACTCGCTGGAGGGATTATATATATCTCGTCTGGCCTGGGAACGCCTCGGGACCCCCCAGGAGGAACTACAGAGTGTGGCTGGGGAGAAGGAAACCTGGGGGGCCCTGCTTAGCCGGCTGCCACGCGACCCGACCCCGGATAAGCGGACGAAAATTGATGGATGGATGGAATAATAATAGTAATAACAAATCAGCGTTTTTACAATCGAGGACGGGACATGCAATATCAACACTGTGAACAACGACGGAGGAGAAACTGATACCGACCATCACGGACAACCCAGTGATACACGATATGTCGCTGAAAGGTTACCATGACCACACAAAAAATAAATCCCGCCACACAAAAGTGTGGAGGGATTTTGCTGTTGATGTCTGTTGGTTTATGTCATGCATCCAGATGCTTCTTTTCGAAGGCATATCATCACTCATGTCGAGAGCTGCTGCCAATGCCAGGATGTAATTTCTTTCCGTTGTTTCAAATGGATTTCTAATAGAAATAGGCGGGATATGCTAGTGTGACGTCACAATGAAGGAATGCGGAAGGCAATGTAGGCAACCTAGCAATTATGAAACTCCTATTAACCTTGCAACTATGAATGCTTGAAACCTTTATGTACCACAGCGGTATATTGGTTTCTCCTTCAACAAATGTACTTTTTGTAAGTCGCTTTGGATCATTTGCATCTGCCAAATGCCCTGAATGTAAATGTACTTTTAATATTTAAGTATGACTTCCTATCTACTGCCTTGTACACCACTGTACGCAAACAAAGAAACATGCAACATAGCCGTCACCACACACCATAGCATTCTTTTTGAAAAAAAACCCCACTGTTTTAACCACCACGTTGTACCGTTAGGTGTACCTGGATGTGAAGTACGCATCCGACCCGGAGGTCAAGTTCCCTGTCGTCATCCTGCCTGCCGCAGTGTCTCCCTCTGGCTGCCTGGAGGAACGGCCTCCTGCCTCTTGGGGCTGGGGCTTCGAGGTGACCGGCGGGAACCCTGTACCGACCTCCGCATCCTCAGAACCCTCCTCCTACGGGGCACACAGCCTGTATCCCTCCTTGTCTGGAAATTAACAAAGGTGAAAAGCATAAAGATAAGCAGATTGTCAGTATTTGTTCACTATAATTCCCGACAAAAGCTACCCTACTTCCTACGTACTGTCGCCTGCCATGTCACACGAGTTTCACTCTACAGAATGGCCCTGTGTTGTGATGTACGTGTGACAAATACAACACTTTGACTAATATTTGGATATGTTGAATATGTAATGTAATGTATGTAATCTATGCTGTTTATTGGTGTGTGTGTGTGTGTGTGTGTGTGTGTGTGTGTGTGTGTATACCAACAGCACATGTGCTGGGAGTGTTAGGGAGAAGACATTATCATAAGGGTCTCATGACTGACACCATGGAACAGGTGTGTCACACGTCATTTTTTTTCCCACTCATGGGCCATCCAGGTGACTGTTTGCAGAGGTAAACCTGTAAGTCACATGACTGATAGCATCACCCTCTACATACCACACACCAGTAACCTATGCAATTAATTTCCATTACAGAGAGTTTAGCACTTCCATATATGCAAATCACCCACAGTTATGCTGATGAGCAGGTTTGCCACACAACCTGTTGGAAAGTGGTGCCGTTCACCTATATGTATATGTAATATGGTGGTCTCATACAGCAGTCTAATTTAACAGTTTTCCCGTATGTGTTTATGTTGTATAATAGGCAGGGGCGTGGGACTGACTACACAGGGGCCCAAAGTGGAGGGGGGCCCTGTTAAAAGCCTGAAATTAAGTTTGTTTTTATTTGGATTTCTTCTAAGTAATTAGTGACACAACTACAGTAAAATTGGTTGATAGACTGAAATGTGTATTAAAATGAATAAAACAAAATATACTGGAGGGCCCCTGTCACCCTCCTACACAATAAATAGCCTACTTTAAACAAACATGATGAAAATAATGTTCTCTTAAGCATGACCCTCCATGCAAACCTCATTTATTTAACCACATTGTAAAAGTATCACAGTGTTATATGGGTCCATATACAGCATAGGCCTATAATGATGGTCTAAATTGTGTTAAAAAAGATTTTTTTGTAAAATAAACGGACCCCTGTATGGTTTCTTTTCTTTTCCCTGGTAATACGTGTAATTAAAGGTCATACTTTACTTGTAAATCCAGTCCTTCTTGTGTCGCTGTGTGGGGGGCGGGGTCTTATTTGCGGAACAATCACAGGTGTGCGTCGCCAGGTGAAATTAGGGCGTGGCCTACGCAGCCAGGTGAGACATGGAAGAAGAAATAGCAGAAGCAGCAGCAGCGCCAGACACACACCTTCGTGGAAGTTTATACGGATACAGGCACAGGTACATGGACCATGCTGAAGAGCACCGTGAAGAACATCAGCGTCCACTACGACCCCATCAACGAGACGAACACCTTCACCAATGGAGACTACGTGAGCGGCCGGGTGACCGTGGAGGTGGCCAGGGAGTGCAGCGTGGCCTCCCTCTCTGTCAAGTTCAAGGGGAAGGCGGAGGTGCGCTGGACGGAGCAGCACGGCCAGAGCACCGTGGTCTACCACTCCAAGGACAAGTACTTCAGCATCAAGCGCTTCTTCATACGCGGCGGGGAGGACACTGCTGGTGAGTTGGTTGGTTGTTTGGTTGTTTGGTTGAGCATGCAGCAGTTCTGCCCGGTTCTGGACTGGACCCCCCCCCCCCCCCCATGTTACTGCTGGGGGGGGGGGTCCATCCACGGGTCAGGCTGGGGGGCTTAGTTGGGGCCACGGGCCAGGCTGGGACTGGGGGGCATAGGGGGCCACGGGTCAGGCTGGGGGGCTGGGTCCGGGGGGCATTGGCCAGGCTGGGGGGCTGGGGCTTAGGGGGGGCCACAGGCCAGGCTGGGGGGCAGCGGCTTAGGGGGTGCCATGGGCCAGGCTGGGGCTGGTGGGGCTGGGGCTTAGGGGGCCACGGGCCAGGCTGGGGGACTGGGGCTGGGGCTTGGGCTTAGGGGGCCATGGGCCAGGCTGGGGCTGGGGCTTAGGGGGCCAGGCTGGGGGGGGCACGGGCCAGGCTGGGGATAATAATAATAATAATAATAATAATAATAGTAGTAGTAGTAGTAATAATAGTCATAATAATAATGGTAAGAGGAAGTATTGCACATGATAAATCTCATTATAGTCAATATAAAGTGCGTCTGGGAGTAGTAAGTAAGGTTCACATCGGCACCGCGGAGAGCTCCGCCCACAACACCAACGCCAAACCGACTTCCATGTAAAACACGTTCCTGTTGGCCCCTCTTGACCCCAACTAGAACCGCCCATGCATGATTGGATGTTTTTTGCACTGTTTCTACCCTCGAGGATGAATAGTTTAAGATTATTATTATTATATTATTAAGGCCCTGTGTTATGATGTACATGTGACAATAAAACACTTAATTCTTTGACCTGCTCTGTGCCCTCTATCATAACCAATCCAATCATTTTTACCACCTTAACTATGTTTGAAGTGCCAATAAGCCCACAACCCATGAAACACAGTGCCCCACTTGCACAAAAAATGATTCCAGCTCCTACCAGTCTTGTATAAAGTACTTGAAAGCGATACTTTAGTAAAAGTACAAGTATCTTACCAGAAAATGACTTTAGTAGAAGTTAAAGTCACCTTTTAGAAATGTACTTGAGTAAAAGTCTTAAAGTATCTTTAATTTATTGTACTTAAGTATCAAAAGTAATTTTCTGATATTAAATGTACTTAAGTATTGGAAGTAAAAGTACAAGTAAAAAAAGAAAGTGGCATCAGTCGTTGATTCTACTGACATCCGGGACTTCTTACGCACGAAACCCACCAGACGCGGACGGACGCTTTCGTGCGCGCGGACTGAACCCACCAGACGCGCAAAGCGCACGCGCACTGCTGCGCACGCGTACTTTACTTCCATTCCCATGTTACCAGACGCGGGAATTGATTGATATTGATGCTATGATCACACTTTAGCGTGATTAAAACAAATATCTAAACTATATAGAATGTTAATAATAATCATTATTATTTTTATTATTATTATTATTAGAATGTTGTTTGGTTGTATGCTAAATGTATGACTTGATTTAACTGAATATGATGCAGATATTGTGCATACAAATGTATTTCTATGAGATTGCGCACAGGGACGCAGTGTGAACCGCGCCATGCGTTACCATGGGAGCGGAAGTAAAGCGCGTGCGCTTTGCGCGTCTGGTTGGTTTCGCGCGTGATTCGTCAAACCTGCAGTCTTAACACATTTCTAATGATTTTATTTTGTAGTAACGAAGATGCTTAGGAGAAATGTATCGGAGTAAAAGTATACATTTTATTTAGGAAATGTAGTGTAGAGTAAAAGTGAAAGTTGCCAGAAATATAAATAACGAAGTAAAGTACAGATACGTGAAAATTCTACTTAAGTACAGTAACGAAGTATTTGTACTTCGTTACATTACAACACTGGCTCCTACCTTGTGGATGAACGGTTATTTATGCCTCAAAATGACTTGCTTACATTCATGGGATATATATTTGTATGATTATAGCCCACCCAGCCCTTCTTACCAGTTGACACACCCTTTAAAGGGTCAATAGAACCAGTAACACCGTTTTCCACTTGCCCCAAAATTATTCCAGCTCCTACCTTGTGGATGAAAGGTTATTTATGCCTCAAAATGACTTGCTTACATTCATGGGATATAGACAATAAACATTTCAGTGATGCTAAGGCTGAGAGTTTCATTGTCCAGTAATGTTCTCTAACTGTACAGGCAAAGCAGAGGAAACGCAGCAGCTGTTGACACTCGAGAATGGGAAGCCATGTAAGTGACAAATCCAAATAGTGTCGGCCTACTGCTCATGCTATCCCAGATCAATACCAGAACAAAGCCACATCCAGTAATCGCTGTCCTCGTTGCTGTTCAGACAGCAACGTTCTCACCCCAGGAAGCCACGTCTACCCGTTCACCTTTCAAATACCTGGCCAGTAAGTACACCTGTAATTACTATTACCTTATCTTATCTTAATTATAATTCACTGTGATACTTGCCAATGTAGGCTTACTAGGCTACAGTCTTTTTTTTTTAAATTGCATGGCCTGACTTTGGCATACGGGCTTCTTTGGCATACTGTATGTCCATACTGTAAATAAATAGTGTCATTTATCATATGTTTGTGTGTCATATTGTCGTATATCTTAGGATTGGCAGACCAATCCCTTCATCCTTCCATGGCAGTTGCGGTAAGGTCGTGTACAGGTTGGACACAGCGCTGAGCAGGTCCATGAGGGTGGACAGCAAAGACTCCGCCAAGATCAACTTTGTCTCAGCGGTGGATCCAGGCCTCGGAGCCAGTCTAATGGTTGGTTTACCTTGGAAGTTGTGAAAGATGTTCACTATAATTTCTTTTATATTTTGTCATCTTGTACTTTTGTACTTCAATCTTGCAAATCTATTGTTTGCAAATCTATTAATCTTTTGTTTGTTTACAACATGAAATTATTTTTTTGAGATGGCCACTTGGAGTTGGTACCTTCATTTGATTAAATCTAAAGGCCATTGTATAAATGTACTTGTTTGATTTGTAATCACTGTCTGATTAATTATGTGATGTTTGTACCACCATATTCTTCCACTGCTGAAATACTTTGGCTGGCATAGTTTTAATCAGGCAGTCTTTAGGAGCATGGTTTCATAGAATTGCCTTGGCAGATACCTTAACGCCATGTGCATAATATATATTGACCTTTCGACTTGATCAAAAAACGGTGGTGATCATGTTGGATGTGATGGCCATGTAGATGTGTGCTGATTTGGAGACTGTGTTTGTGATCAGACGCCACTGCACGATTCCAAGCACACGAAATTGAAGGCATTCAACCATGGAAGCGTGGCAATGGATGTAAATCTTGAGAAGACTGGTTACTCCCCAGGTGAGTATCCATAAACTGGGCATTCCACGAACACCCATCACTAACTTGTATCCTCTGATCCACGTCTCACTTCCCAATAGAGTGTAATACAGGCCTGTCAAACTAATTTGAGGTTGAGAGCCTTAACAGACCAAAAGCTACTTAGCGGGGGCCAGACTAACAAAACACTTTTGATATGATTGAAGATGTGCTCTCTGTGCGTGATGCAGCTTTAAAATGTCGAGTGAAATAAGGAATATACACAAGACTAGAGTCTGAAAGAGTTAGCCCAACTTGTTTTATTCCTTTCTAATGTTTCTAATATTCCTCTGTAACGCACGTCACATTGTAATTAGATCATCTCCAATTGGAGGTCCTCTGTCATGTCAGAAGGGTTGACTGAAAAGGGTGAGCGAAACAGTGTTGGCTCCATCTCCAGGGCCCTGAACTCCCAAAAACACATATTGCAACTTGTGCAGCTTAGTGGTTATTTGTAGAAATTACAAATAAAATGGTGTGTTATTATGGATAAAGTGAAGAAATCAATAAGGAGGAAATGCACGTTTGTCACCCATGCTGTAGTATCTCCCATGTGACAAGTTGTCGATCCCGTACAGGAGAGGGCATGAAGGTCGTGGCCTTCGTTCAGAACAACTCCTCGCGAGACATCAAGCTAAAGTACTGTGTGTACAGGAAGCATAGCTTCTTTGCGATGGGCAGGCGCAGAGTGGACACCAAGGACCTGTTGAAGGAGAGCGGAGATCCCATCAAACCCTCGGCCAACCAGACGGTCACCAAGGTCATCAGCATCCCCCATGACGCAGAACCAACCGTTCGCTGCTGCAGCATCATCCAAGCAGAATATAGACTCAGGGTAAGCGTCTCGACAACACAACTATCATGGAATGTACTGTATGTTTGGTTATGCTCATGCCAACATCATTTCTATAAGCAATTTTGGAAAATTATTCCAATTAAAAGTTGTTAAATGTACTTAATTTGTCAAAAGTACTCTCTTGGCAAAAGTAATTTTGACAAATTGAATTTGGATCAGATGTTTTTGTGAAGCCAGGAGGGTCAGGTACGATTTTAATTACGTTTTAATCAAATAGACCTATATAGTCCTTTAATGATTCATCCTTTGTATTCTATTTACTATTTATATCTACTTATATTCATGTATATGCTTTTAACCAACATGATTAAAAAGAAACAATGGGTTATGTGTGAAAATATGTTCTGTATGCCTGTAACTTGCTTAAATAATAATAATGCATGCAATGTTTGACCAATATTGTTCAAATGTGGATTATGAATTCCATATCCATATGATGTAATATGGATTATGAAGGGCAAATTACATGAAGGGCAAACAAAATAAAAAACGAACATTAATTTCACTGTATTTGTATTTGTTCACAGGTTTATCTCGATGTCAAGTATGCCTCAGATCCAGAGATCAAATTTCCAATCATAATTCTCCCTGCCTTGACGACGGTCACACCACAGCCTGCACCTGCGTATGGCTCGCCTGCGTCTGGCTGGCCTGCACCTGCACCTGCGTATGGCTCGCCTGCACCTGCACCTGCGTATGGCTCGCCTGCACCTGCGTATAGCTGGCCTGCACCTGCGTCTGGCTGGCCTGCACCTGCACCTGCGTATAGCTCGCCTGCACCTGCGTATAGCTGGCCTGCACCTGTGTATGGCTCGCCTGCACCTGCGTATAGCTCGCCTGCACCTGCACCTGCGTATGGCTCACCTGCACCTGCGTATGGCTCACCGGCACCTGCACCTGCGTATGGCTCACCGGCACCTGCACCTTGCCGTATGGCTCACCGGCACCTGCACCTGCGTATGGCTCACCTGCGTATGGCTCACCTGCACCTGCATATGGCGGTGCAGGCTACCTGGGAACACAATTGGCCAATCAGCATGGAACACTGCCCCCAATGGCACCGCAGCCTACTCAACCCACCTGGGGAATGTACCCATCTCTGAATGATATTGGCCACAAATGATGGGCTTCATTTATATATATATTTGTTTTATTAATCGTCTCTATTCTACTAATCTTGTATGTGGTTTGGTTTTCCCCTCGGTTTCATCAATCGCAAACATAACGGAGGATATAAAATGACACAAAAGAAATTCCTTCAAAGCAATGAATAAATGAAACAATGACTATGTACAGTATGTACTCAAACCTTATTAGCCTATATTTGCTTCAACTTTTGTTTAGTTGTAGGCTACTCTGTGTAGGGCAATTGTAATGCTGTTTTTGGCTGGGTGAGGTTTTGTTGTCAATACAGATTTGAAACACAATAACCCATTTACTGCTTTATTGACTTATTTATGAATGGCGGCTCCCGATTTCTCGGCCTAATTGCACTAGGCAGCACTTATCAGCCTACAATACCCCTCAGCATACTTCAAACGATTTCATTTGTTTATACAAACTATCTGGCCGCTTCCAGTGGATTGACTCCACACATTGAGTCAAAACCAGTTGAACAGGATCCATACGCTTTTATCAGATGCTGTGTGTTCGGCGTACCGGAATGTTGCATTGTTTGTTTCATAATCTATTTGAAAAAATTCTCTCTTCGAACTGTTCCTCTATTTACTTGCTCTCTGTGGAAAATGTGGATTAAACATTTCTCCATCGAGTACGATGGAGCCAACAACTTGAACAACGCCTTCACCAGTGGGGATACCATAACGGGCAGAATAATCCTGCAGGTGTCTAAGAGAACACGCATCCAGTCTCTGACTATAAGGGTCATGGGGCAAGCGACTGTCTCCTTTTCCGTAGGGCGTACTGCGAAATATTCTCATGAGACATACTACAACATCCAGCGTCATATCTTGACAGACGGTAAAGTAGAGCTAATGTTATTGATTCATGCTTTTGTGTTAGGATAGGGCTAGATAGTTCTTTTATTAAATTGCTATGATCCATGTTACACAAACAAGCGTTTTTTGTTTTTAATGCTCAGAAGTCATCGGCCCAGGAAGACATTCCTTCCTATTCTCCTTCAAAATACCTGACAGGTAAATGTGAAAAGGCTACTTCATGATGCCATCTTTTCCTTTGACGATTTTCTTGATTCAATGAATAACAAACCATTGTGGGGTGGCAGTAGCTCAGGAGATAGAGCTAGCAAAGTGTTGAGGTGTTCTTGAGCAAGACACCACTTAACCCTAACTGCTCCTGGCGTGTTGGTTGTTACCTGCATGGTTGACACCGCTGTCGGTGTATGAATGGGTGAATACTGTAAAGCGATTTGGCTATAAGCACAATCCATTTACCATTGCGTTACAGGGACATGCCATCATCTTTAAAAGCCATCTCAGGCAAAGTGGTGCACCAGCTATGGGCTCAACTGAAACAGCCAATGAGTTTATCAAAGAACACCAAAGCCAAGTTCACCTTTGAGGCAAAACCCGACATGACGATTCCAATGCTAATGGTAAGGTCCACTGGTGCCGATTTCCCATTGCCAATACATTATTAAGGGTTAAAACATCAGGAATTTCTTCACATGCGGGAACTTCTCTTTGAAACATTTTAGGAACCTCAGTACGGTTGTAAGGATCAGTCGGTCACATTCTTTGCCTCCGGAAAAATTTCGTTGAAGATTTTCTTACAGAAGATGGGATATCGGCATGGTAATTATGAAATCTATATCCTGTGAAAAGAGTATATTTTGACATTCATTTTAGCACCTTTATCCTCTCGAATTAGGGGGAACAGCTGCACCTAAATCACAGCTTGCAGTGCAGTTTAGATCTCCTCTCACCAATGCAGAAATGCCTTAAACCTGCATTCTTTCAAATGGCCAGCAGGGGTCGACACCACTGTTTGCAAAAAATAAGCCGGATTGTAAGGTCATCGATGAGAAAATAGTTCTCACTTGATTTATTCTCTCAGTAAACGTTTACTTGTTTTTGGGTGACATTTTTGTCTTTGAACTTTGACCCTTATTTTTGTCCACGGATCCGACCTGGGGAAGACCCATGAGCGCCGTGCGGGTGGGTCTGTGCACCAACCCAGGCCCACCCGTATACCGTACATGCTGCTGTTTGTCCTCCCTTGTAAGGTGAGGAGATAAACGTCGTGGCGAGGATCAGCAACTGTTCCACTCGCACGGTGAGGCCAACGTTCCTCCTGTACGTCAAGGAGAGCTTTCTTGGCCGAGGGCCTGCGCAGCGAGATCGCGTACGGAATCTGGAAGCGGAAGGGAGAGCAGGTTGGCTCCTCCTGCGAACAGACCGTCACCAAGACGATCACAATCTCCTCACTGCAGCGCCCCTCCATCCTGAACTGCTCCATTATCAAGTTGGAGTACCGGCTGAAGGTAAAAAACATGCAGTTCTTCATGAGAGGTGTATTTATATTCATTACGGGTATTCATGCCAAACATGAAGACAATAACAGTTTGAAGACTACAGTTATCCAAATGAACGTCACACAACATGTCTCATATTTCCAGGTGCTTCTCGATGTGTCTTTGGCTAAAAATCCTGAAGTCATACTGCAATTATTCTTCTTTCCTGCGATGGATCTGGTGCTGAATGATCAGACGTCCTGAAGAAACCCACCTCGGGATAGGATACTGATAGATTGATACTGTCTATCCCGATTGATGTTGTCAATAAGCAATTCAATGTTCAATTCAATGCTCTTTTGGCTAATATTAGCTAAACGTTGTTGGTATAGTTTCAGTCTGTGTAGGCAATTATTAAATTTGATTTAATTATCACTTAATTACCTTTAATTGTTGTGTAGGTAACTAAATGTTTTACACCGCAGAGTAGGCTATACCAAGACATTTAAAAAGATGTATTTTTGTATCTCAAACTTTATTAGCCTGTATTTGCTTTTTTGATTTGATCCTGATCCTGAAGTCCCTGAATGTGGTTTTATCAAATCTCCAATATTACAACTATTGTTTAGTTGTAGGCTACTCTATGTAGGGCAATTTTAATGCTGCTTTTTGCTGGGCTTTGAAACACAATAAACCATTTATTGCTTTATTGACTTATTTACTAATGGTGGCTCTCAACTTGTAGGCCTAATTGCACTAGGCAGCACTTATTAGCCTACAATAGGCCTCAGCCTACTTCAAATGATTTCAATTGTTTGTACAAACTGTCGTTTGCAGTAGTTTGTGATGTCTGCTGTAGACAGACACACACAGGCTGCTTCCGGTGGATTGACTCCACTGAGTATCCTGCACAACACATTGAGTCAAAACCAGTAGAACAGGATCCACACGCTTTTATCAGATGCTGTGTGTACAGCGCACCGGAATGTTGCATTGTTTTTTTCCGCAATCTATTTGACAAAAATTCTCTCTTCGAACTGTTCCTCTTTTTACTTGCTCTCTGTGGAAAATGACGATTAAACATTTCTCCATCGAGTACGACAGAGCAAACAACTCGAACAACGCCTTCACCAGTGGGGATACCATCACGGGGCGAATCATCGTGCAGGTGTCCAAGAAAACGTCCATCCAGTCTCTGACTTTTAGGGCAAACGGGAATGCGAATGTCCGCTGGTACGAACATTACGGGCAGCTCGTGCATGTTGTGATATTTTCTGATGAGAAATACTATGACATCCAGCGTCACATCTTAACAGAGACGAGAAGAGATGGTAATGTATTCATCCTTATTCATTGATGGTTATTTTTTTAATTGCTGTGATCAGTGTAACACAAACAAGTGGTTGTTGTTTTTAATGCTCAGAAGTCATCGGCCCGGGAATACATTACTTCCCATTCTCCTTCAAAATACCTGACAGGTAAATGTGAAGGGGTGACTTCATGATAATATCTTTTCCTTTCCTTTGGCATTTGTCTTGATTCAATGACTAACAAACCATCATGTCACGTTGTTACAGGGACATGCCGTCATCTTTCAAAGCTGACAAAGGCAAAGTGGTGCACCAGCTAAGGGCTCAACTGAAACAGTCCATGAGTTTGTCAAAGGTCACCAAAGCCATGTTCACCTTTGAGGCAAAACCAGACCTGACAATTCCAATGCTTATGGTAAGGACCATTGGTGCTGATTTCCCATTGTCAATAGATTATTATGGGTTAAAACATCAGGAATTCTCATTTTTGGAGGTCTGACATGCGGGAACCTCTCTTTGAAACATTTTAGGAACCTCAGTACCGTTATAAGAATCAGTCGGTCATATTCTTTGCCTCTGGAAACATCTCGTTGAACATTTTCCTACAAAAGATGGGATATCGGCAAGGTAATTATTAAATCTATGTACTGTGAAGAGAGTATATTTTGACATTCATTTTAGCACCTTTAAGCCTCTCGAATTAGGGGGGAACGTCTGCACCTAAATCCCAGTTTGTAGGCCGTTATAGACGCACAGGACAGAGCGGGAGTAGTCTCCTCTCTTTTCTCGCCAATGCAGAAATGCCGTAAACCTGCATTCTTTCAAAAGCCCAGCAAAAAATAAGCCGGATCGTATGGTCGTCAATGAGAAAATAGTTGTCACTTGACTTATTCTCTCGGTAAACGTTTTCTTGTTTTTGGGTGGTGTCTTATTTACTGAAGGCTTTACTGAAGGCTTAGTCTGAACTGCTTAACGGCAACACTGCACCCAGGTAACTAACATGTCGTAGCATCAGTGTCATGTTAGTAGTGACAGCATACACAACATTTTCCACCCCCATAGGAAACAACAAACAAACAAAGGCACTGAAAATGACCAGTTTCTTGGAACACAGGGAACTAAGCTGTCAGAGTAGAGAAGCTACGTAGCCTAGGCCGGCCGAACGGTCGGTTCGGCAGGGCGTCCGGCCGGTTGTTCGACTGGAGCTGGGGGCTGTCCAGGGCCCTGATGAGTGGTGTCTCTGCCTGTCCTGTTCTGTCGTAGTGTTACTTCATCTCACGTTGGCGGTCGATGACTCTGTCCCGCCCTTTGTGCTGGTGGTGCCAGGTATGCCCGGGCTCGCAGCCGATCCAAGGGCAGCTGGATCTCGCGCCCCATCGTGAGGAGTGCTGGGGAACTGCCTGTCGTGGAGTGTTGGGTTGCTTGATAGTCTAGTAGGGTGCAGAGAAGTGCCACGTCAAACCGACGGCTGTCGTTCAGGTGGGCTCTGATGCCGTTTTTCAGAGTCTGGTTCATTCTCCCCACGCCCCCATTGGCCTCGGCGTGGTACAGAGCCGTGCGGATGTGTTCGATGCCCCTTTCCCCCAGGAAGACAGCCAACTCTGCCGAGATTAACTACGGTGATTGGTCACTGGTGATTGTGGTAGGGGTCCCCCACCGGCTCTGTCACACGGGTTGTGACAGAGCTGACCTCTGGCCACTTGTGTGCCAGACTGGCCACCAAGGCCTGTCTGGCCAGTTCAGTGGCTGCAACGGCGGTAGTGTCGGCGGACGTTTTTTTTTCCCGCTCATGAGGCAGGCAGTGCAGTCCCTTACCGTGCCCTCAATGTCTCTGTCTATGCCCGGCCACCACACCAGGTCCCGACATCTCTGCTTCACTCTCACGATGCCTAGAGGGCCGTCGTGGGCCATGACCACGATGCGTGCCTGTAGGCGACTGGGCACGACGGTTCGGAGTCCACAAGCTACGCAGTCGTTGCCCCAGCACAACAGTTCCTCTCTCACACGATAGAAAGGTGCCAGCTCCTCTGGAAGCGTTCAGGGGCCAAACAGTGCGGATGAATGTGCGGAACTGGGAGAACACGGGGTCCTGCTCTGAGGCCCGTTGGAGGTCCTGAAGGGGGAAGTTGGTGGGAACGAAAACTCCATCACTCGTCACTAATGTTGGATGCTAAGAATAACCATGCTCAGACCCCGAGTTACAACTTACATTTGTCTTTGTCCGATCTGCTTAACGGCAACACTGCACCCAGGTAAGCAACATATTGTAACATCAGTGTTACGTTAGTAGTCACAGCATACACAAGTGTCTTTGTTTTTGTCTGAGAACTTTGAACCTTATTTTTGTCCACGGATCCGACCTGGGGAAGACCCATGAGCGCCGTGGGGGTGGGTCTGTGCACCAACCCAGGCCCACCCGTATGCCGTACATGCTGCTGTTTGTCCTCCCTTGTAAGGTGAGGAGATGAACGTCGTGGCGAGGATCAGCAACTGTTCCACTCGCACGGTGAGGCCAACGTTCCTCCTGTACGTCAAGGAGAGCTTCTTGGCCCAGGGCCGGCGCAGAGTGGACACGCACAACATTGTGAAGGAGAAGGGAGAGCAGGTTGGCTCTTCCTGCGAACAGACCGTCACCAAGACGATCAGAATCTCCCCAGAGCTGCCCCCCTCCATCCTGAACTGCTCCATCATCAAGTTGGAGTACCGGCTGAAGGTAAAAACATGTCCATGACGGGTATTCATGCCAAAATACGAATACAATAACAAACAAACACTTTTAACGTCACACAAGACGTTTTCTGGCTCATATTTCCAGGTGCTTCTCGGTGTGTCTTTGACTAAAAATCCTGAAGTCAAACTGCCAATTATTGTTCTTTCCTGCGATGGATCTGGTGCTGAAGGATCAGACGTCCTGAAGAAACCCACCTCGGGATAGGATACTGATAGATTGATACTGTCTATCCCGATTGATGTTGTCAATAAGCAATTAATTAAATGTTGAATTCAATGCTCTTTTGGCTAATATTAAGCTAAAAGTTGTTGGTATAGTTTTCAGTCTGTATAGGCTATTTTTATTATTTTAATTGAATTATCACTTAATTACCTTCAATTGTTGTGTTGGTAACTAAATACTTTACACTGCACAGTAGGCTATACCAAGACATTCTCAAAAGATGTATTTTTGTACCTGTCTAACAACGTGTTTAATTTTTGTTAAATATATAGACACATTTGAATGAGCTTGCCTTTTGTCCCTCCCTGACATACCTTTCAGAGTTCAGAATATATACTCCTTTGTGTTTGTGTGTTCGGGTGGAGTGGTTGCGAGTTGGTCAAATATAGTCTAAATTGCTGGGCGCTGGGAAGTCTTGGATTACCGCAGTGAAAACAGACTCCTGCAACCTTGATCACATGATCATGTGTGACAGGGATACCTGCAGGCGACTGGCTGGCAGAGAGAGCGCTCCTGTTCCAGTCATGGCCTCATTATCAGCCGCCCCGCTGGCTCCGTGCGCCATTGGCATGCAAAGGATGGATTCAAACGCACTTTTCCTTCCAACGAATTCCAAATGTTTATTTAGAGATCCCGATCCTCCTGTCTCTCCCTTCCTATGCTTCCAATATTGAAGAATTTGTGTTTTGAGGTTTCTTTTTACCGGAACAAAACATATACGTTGACTTCTCGGCCTGATATTATGACTATAAAACACATGCGGGTGGAATACGTCAAGCGGAGTAGCACAGTGGGAGCCTTTTTTCCGGGGACGTCCTCCTGGGAAGGGTGCTGATTGTGACCGGCAAGGAGACCAGCGTGCAGCGCTTGCTGGTCATAGCCAAAGGGAAGGTGGAGGTGAGGTGGCCCGAACCGCAGCAGGAACAGCAGGGGGGCGGTCCTCCGGCGCTCGTCAGCGACAAGAAGAGATACTTTTACTTTGAAAAAACTCTTCTTCAGGACAAAAAGGGAGATGGTCGGTATACCATTGTGTATTTTGTTGTCTGGAGTGTCGTTTGATACAGAGTATACATACATACATACATACATACATACATACATACATATGTAATTATAATCATGATAATAATACATGTCATCTCTTCAAAAGGTTCTGTAACCGTAGGACCAGGCCAAAGTTCCCATTCGTTCAGCTTTGATATTCCCAATAGGTGTGTGTGTGTGTGTGTGTGTGTGTGTGTGTGTGTGTGTGTGTGTGTGTGTGTGTGTGTGTGTGTGTGTGTGTGTGTCACCCGTGTGTGTGTGTGTGTGTGTGGATTTTTGACACACTCAACACATTCTCGTAGCACACGTGTACTCGGCCCCCATTGACGACCCCCTGTAACATGTCTGTCGTTTCATTCTCCCCACGCCCTCGCTGGTGAAACCCGCCCTGTCCCGGCGCAGAGACATGCCCTCGTCGTACGACGGGAAGTGGGGGAGCGTGACGTACACTCTGCACGCCAAGCTCACCCAGTCCGCTTGGCTCCGGCACAAAGCCAAGACTCAGTTTCCCCTGTTAACAAAGGCAGAATTCCCCTTCTGCTCCAGGTCAGAGATGATTATCATAGGACTAAAGGTATGGCAATGACAATTTGTTGTAAACCATGTGAAACCGTTTAAAATTAGACATGAAGGCTTTGGTGGTTTGAGTTTCCGCTGGTTTGCCAACATTTGAATGTTATTGCTATTTTCTATGGTTTCAGCGCTGCAGTTGAAGCCTTTGTGCGATGGATAATAATAATAATGACAAATCATTTTTATTTACCCATAGGAGCCACAATATTCCACAAGGATTACTTTCTGTGGCTCTGGAAAAGTCACTGTTAACGTTTCCACTGAAAGCATGAGTCTAACACAAGGTAAAGGACCTTCGACCTGTGTGTGTGTGTGTGTGTGTGTGTGTGTGTGTGTGTGTGTGTGTGTGTGTGTGTGTGTGTGTGCGCATAATAGGCCTGATTGTGACACCTTTCCATCTTGTGATGTGTTGGTGTGTGAGTCTCCTTCACCTCTGCACACCAGCCGCTTATCTCCACCACTCCTCGTCCTCCTCGTCCAGGTGAGTCGATGGAGGTGAAGGCGGAGGTGCTCAACGACTCCGCCCACGCCGTGACCCCCAGGTTCTACCTGTGCGAGCGGCAGACGTTTGTCACGCGGTCCAAAAGGACGATGGTGCATGGCGGTCGCACGGAGTTTGGGGCAGGTGGGGCCGTGGTCCCGGGTGGCGCCGTGGTCCTGGCCGGGTGCGTCCAGACGGTAGCCAGGGTGCTGAGCGCTCCACCCGACCTGCACCCCACCTTCTTCAACTGCTCCATGATGAAGCTGGAGTACCAGATCAAGGTAGACACGCGTGTGCACCCACCACACACACACACACACACACACACACACATACACTATATAGACATAGACACACACATATATACACACACACACACACACACACAAATACATAGATAGGCACATGCACACACACACATATACAGTATATACACTGTATATATACAGTGTATATACTATACACACACATATACACTGTGTACACACACACTGTGTACACACACACACACACACACACACATATACAGTATATACACTGTATATATACAGTATATATACTATACACACACATATACTGTGTACACACACACTGTGTACACACTCATACACACACACACACATCTACACTGTGTATATGCACACACACACACACACACACACACACACACACACACATCTACACTGTGTATATGCACACACACACACACCACACACACACACACACATCTACACTGTGTATATACACACGCGCACACAGACACACACACACATACACACTTTTTTACACACAAAGGAACACACACACACACACACACAGTGGGCTCTATTGTGTGTGGAGAAAGAGAAAGAAGGGTGGGGGTTGAGGGGTTGAGGGGGTGGGTCAGGGTGAGTGGGTGGGGGGGCGGTGCAGCAGGAGCCACAGTGCACACAGCTTGTCTACTCCCACTAATGAGAGTGCATGTGGACGCCAAGGGTCTCAGATTACACACCAACTGGTCCCCCCACCCCCCCCACCCCACTCAAAATAGCCCAGAGATCAATGCACTCCGCCATCAGACCGGTGATCAGGAATGGACGGAATTTCGAATGGATCCTTGCGCACAAATTATGATTATTGTTTTTATTATTATTATTATTATTATTTTAACATGTATGTAACAAGAGTGTGTGTATGGGCGGCTCGTGGCTCAACCCACTAACACGTAGGACCACCTAGAAGGCCTCTTAGTGCTCCGGGTTCGATTCCCTGGACTGCATCTCATTCACGGCCTCTTTTAAACACAATATATAACAATAAATGTCCCTTTATCTGTCCTGTCTCTCTCTACTCCACTGTCCGTGAAGAAAGCCCATGAAAATGAATAAAAGAAAGAATATATAAATATCTAGATAGATGCCTACATACCTGAAGTACACACCTATAGAATTCTGCATTCCTACAAGCATTCCTAGTGTACAGTATATGCATTGCATTATATATCACAAATAGTATTTATTTACTGTCAATTTACTGCCATCTCCATAAATGATACTTTTTACATGTATATTCTGTGTTCTATTCTATACTTTTTTGTGTTATTTATATTGCCTTGCTGTTTATATGCCTTACTGTTCACATTTCTCATTCCATTTCTGCACACTTTTTAATTTCCCTGCACATCCTCTATGAGCATGTGACAATCACACTTCTTGAATCTTTAATATGTCGTATAATTTATGACAGACTTAACATTGTGTCTCGTGTTCATTGGCAGGTCACGCTGGAGTTTGCGCAGGCAAGGAACGCCGAGGTCAAACTTCCTCTGATCGTCCTGCGAGGATCCGCGACCCCGCCGCCGCAGAAGGCCAAGAAATCACGTCGCTTCCTGTCACTCCCCGGTCAACGTACACGCAATCCCTGCACGGACTGAGCTGCTTCAGATGATTACAACGATTGACTGATTGATTGATTTGTTTGCTGTTGACTCAAATTGTTTACATTGTGTGTGTGTGTGTGTGTGTGTGTGTGTGTGTGTGTGTGTCTGTGTCCTCAAGACACTTCTAGTTGTTTTCCTGCAGTGCGTCCATTCGTCCATTAGAGGGAACCATTTGCCACATTTTAGAGTTGTGAGTTGTTGAGGAGGATGTAACCTTTTGCTGACTTCTCTCAATGTCCTCGATGAACCAAATACCCATGTGAGTGAATTGTGCGATTTTCCTCTTAACCAATAGAAGTTGCATGGGCCGTGTCATGTTTAAGACATAATGAAAGAAGAATAAAAATGTTTTCTTAATTCACTTTGGGATTTACTCGTTATTATTCTTAGGATGAACTAAGCATACTAGAAGGCTACACCGGTACTCCACTGACACCAAGAGTAACCAAGCTAAGCGTCTTCACACACACACACACACACACACACACACAACACACACACACACACACAGACACACACACACAACACACACACACACACACACACACACACACACAGAGGCACTCATAAAACCCTTTTGGTCGTGACTCAGCCTGGAGTGGCTCTCACTTCTGGTAACATTAACTTCACACGAAAAAATAATAATAAAACAAAACAAAACTAAATCAAGCCACTAACAGCTTGACAACAACACCAACAATGGAGGAATGAGGTCAGGAAAACACAAGTGTAAGACTACAACGTAAGAGTGTGTGCGGGGTTACACACACTGTCAGAAAATAGCAAAACAACTGCTTTGATTTCACTGTTATGCGAGATGTGAGCCTCTCTATTTGTATAGGACCAATATGTCATCAGAAATTTGGTTTTATATATATGTGTGTATGTGTGTGTGTGTGTGTGTGTGTGTGTGTGTGTGTGTGTGTGTGTGTGTACCGCTCTCACATGCGGCTTTGCGTGCGTAGAGGCGTTGACCGTCTGTCTGTATTCCCCCCCCCCCGCCCCCCGCCCCCCACCGCCTCCTTCCTGGCCTTGGCTAACATGGACGCCCACAGCCAGCGGATGAACTCTCACTCAACGCTACTACTACTACACATGAACTGCATATGAACGTGGAACACGCATGACACGGCATGGAGGTAATGGGTGGTAACTAACTTAAGCCAAGTCCTGAATCAGAGCGGTTGCACGACAACAGTGTTACTAGTTAATAGCCTTAAACTACTACGAGTACAAGTAGAGTAGGATAGTGTGACACATACGCAAGAGGAGATTCAACATTCAACATTCAAGATGTCTTTATTGCCACAAGTACCATGGAGTGCTTACTCCCCATTCACTCCTGGTGCACATGGTGGCTGTGGTTCCATTGTCTGGTGGTGGATCCAGTACCACCCCCCCTCCCCACCCACCCACCACCACCACCTGCAGTGCAGATAGACCCAGACCAGTACCAGTACCAGTAGCAGTACCAGTACCAGTACCATGGCTACCGCCGCATGGTGGATCTGGGTTGGAAACCCTGCCTGGTTACCAGCCTGGCTCCCCACGCAGCCGGCAGGCCTCCAGCCAGCCTCCTTCCTCCCTCCCTCCCTCCCTCCCTCCGCACAGCCCCACCACCACCACCACCACCACCACCACAACCTCTCTCCTGGTTTCGGGAGGAGGGGGGGGGGGTGGAGAGTGGAGGGTGGAGGAAGGGAAGGGGGCGGGGTGGGGTGGTTGGGGGGAGGAGGAGGAGGAGGAGGAGGGGGAGGAGGAGGTGGAGGAGTGGCCTCTGGCGCCTCCCACCCCCGTAGCCAAAGACAGCGCCATGACAACCGTGCAGGCCTGCTGGCGACTCCCTGTCTTCGCCGGCCATGGTTGCCATGACGACTCCCCGCAGGGCTCCCGCAGATCAGCGGGAGGGGCGTCCAGTTGACTAACCCTCTCCCAGCTGGGGAACGGCTGAGGGAGAGCAGCACACAGTGTGTGTGTGTGTGTGTATGTGTGGGTGTGTGTGTCTGTGTGTGTGTGTGTACATGTGTGCTGGAAAGTGTGTAGTGGAAGAGAGGTGTTTTTGTGTGTGTGTGTATGTGTGTGGTGTGTGTGTGTGTGTGTTTCTGCGTGCGTGTGTGTGTGTGTTTCTGCGTGTGTGTGTGTGTGTGTGTGTGTGTGTGTGTGTGTGTGTGTGTGTGTGTGTGCGCGTGCTTTTGAGTAGTATCAGTGTGTGCTTGTGTGGGATGGCACAGCAGAGCCTGAAGAGGGAGAGATGCAGCAGCAACCCAGAAAACGGCAGAGCGAGCTCTAGATGCCACAGCTGAGCACAGAGAGAGAGAGAGAGAGAGGAGAGAGAGGGAGAGAGAGAGAGAGGGGGAGAGAGAGAGCCGTGAGGGAGAGAGACAGAGAGAGGGGAGAGAGAGAGAGAGCCGTGAGGGAGAGAGTACAGAGAGAGGGAGAGAGGGGGGGAGAGAGAGAGAGAGCGGGATGGGGGGGAGGCGGAGAGAGGGAGAGAGAGACAGAGAGAGGGAGAGAGGGGGAGAGAGAGCCGTGAGGGAGAGACAGAGAGAGGGAGAGAGAGAGAGAGAGAGAGAGAGAGAGGGGGAGAGAGAGCCGTGAGGGAGAGAGACAGATACAGAGAGAGAGAGAGAGAGAGAGAGAGGGGAGGGGGAGAGAGAGAGCCGTGAGGGAGAGAGACGGAGAGAGAGAGAGAGAGAGAGAGAGAGAGAGAGAGAGAGGGGAGGGAGAGAGAGAGCGAGAGGCAGAGAGGGAGAGAGGGGGGAGAGAGAGACAGAGAGAGGGAGAGAGAGACAGAGAGAGAGACAGAGAGAGATAGAAACCCCAGAAGCAAGACACTGGAGACACGGAGCCTAAACTACAAAAACAGGCCCACAGAATCAGCATAGACACTTCTTCCAGTCTTCTGCTTGTGATTGTGCTTATTATTAAGCACACTTTCATCCCACGTGCACATACACATCCATGTATCTGTTTAACTCTCACTATCAGCATGCACACAACGATACTGTATATATATATTTATATGAGCAGGAGATGGTTATGATAGCACTTGTCCATCGTAGTATTTGTGGAGTGGCTAATGCCAACTATGACAACGTATTCCTTTCTCGCTGCCTCGACTATATGGCAGCAGAATAGATGGCTTAATAAGCATTTCCTCGTCATAAATTATGCACGATATGACTCAAATGAAAGACATTAGTCACCGAGATCGCGAACCACGATCAAGTAGAGGGGGGAAACTCAAAATGCAATCATTGAAAAAAAAAATTAAAACCCCTCAAAGAAAGACAACAAACGCTCGATCTCTCGTCACATCCGTCCTTGTGGTCGTTACGACCGCGACCGGGTACCGGAGGCGGATGTGAGTCGACGGGGGGCACACAGACGGGCGCACGGCCGTGTAGTGTAGGTTGAAGTGCAAGAACGGTACCACCGTGTCAACGAGAAACAGAACCGAGGGCCTTCTCCTGCTCGCTAATTGCTCCAAGCTGTGTCCCCGCCGAGGACTGGAGCACCACTGATTTGCATGTGTGTGTGTGTGTGTGTGTGTGTGTGTGTGAGATAGATCAATCGAGGCCCTGAAACTTGTTGGGGTCAATCTGTTTACTACTACGCTGTTAATATACTTTAACACATGAATCGTAAATCACTTGGCCCGTAATATTCTGGCCCGTAAAGCCCTTTGAAATTGACTTGACTAACACATGCGTTGCTAAAAGCGAGGCGGTGGTCTGATGTTTGGTTACGTTTCTACAAATAACGAAATGGAGATTCATTATAATGAAGTTTTTATTTTGTAAAATGAGAGAAATTTCCCATAGTAAACATTTGCTGATGTATGGTAAGTGCAGAAAGAACTTCATTTTTTATTATTATTATATAAAACCAATGTCTTTTTGTCAATATATAAAAAAGTGTGACAAGGCAATTTTGTCAGTGGAATAAAGGCAATTTGCCAAAACATACATTCTAACCTAAAACAAAATAACCTACCTAAGTTCAAATTGTACTAGTCAGTCGTGCAATAGTATTCATTCTACCCTAGAACTAGCTCTACGTAAAGTGTGTGGTTATATTTTGCACTTGTTGTGGCAACCTTTGGATTTACAAATCTTAAAAAAAAAACAACCAAAACTTTGACACAAGTTCATCTTGACACACACATATATATATATATATATATATATACTGTATATGTATATATATATATATACACCTAAACAAACAAAACAGCTTATCGTTTATTTATGAAACTCAGAGAAGCAGCCTCCCCTACATAGGTGGACATTGCATATCTTGCACCCGAACACGCTCTCGTGTCGCAGTCCCTTGTTGGTGCAGTTCCGGCAGCGGCGCGACCGCTCCGACATGCGCTCCAGCCGGTGGCCGTACTCGATGGGCGAGTCGGCGTGCCGCTTGCGGGCCGCCCGCTCCATGCCCCGCGCGCCCTGGTAGTCCCCGATCAGCTGCTGCGCCAACCGCACACGGAAGTGCCGCTGCGTGAACTGCTTGCCGCTGAAGCCGGCCGGCGGCGCGCCCCCGCGGCACTCGCGCAGGATCACGTAGGCGTCCACGATGCACAGGTTGACGTAGAACCACAGGAAGTAGCGCCACCAGCGCTTGCACGGGCGGCCCACCTGGTAGCACTCGCGCAGCCGGTCGCACAGGTCCACGCCGCGCATGTTCTCCTGGTAGAGCAGCAGGGGCAGCGGGCGCGGCAGGCCCAGCGGCGCCGCGCCCAGCGACGGGCCGACGCCGCCGCCCTCCGCGGCGTCGACGCCGCCCTCCCCCGCCTCGCCGTACCGCTCGTACCGCTCCTCGTCCGCCTCCCGCCGCTCCCCCTGCGACGGGAGCGGCGGCGGCTGCTGCTCCTGGCCCGGCCCGATCCCCACGATGCCCGGCGCCGAGTTGGTGGACAGGCAGCTGACCACCTTGACGTCCCGGGTGACCGTGGCGACCAGGTTCCCGCGCTGGCACTGGTAGAACTCCCCCGGGGAGAGCTTGCCCACGTTGCGCGGACACAGCACCTCCGGGTAACCCCTGCGGCTCGGCTGGGTGGGCCCGCAGGCGTACAGCCCGTCCCGCAGCAGCCTCTGCAGCAGCGGCACGGAGGTGAAGAAGCCGTCCATGAAGAGGTGGTGGTACTGGCCCTCCAGGCCGCGCACCAGCGACGTCACCACGCGGTAGCCCAGCGAGACGGTGGCCGCGTCCTGGCTGGGCTTGCCCACGTAGATCCTGGCGCGGTGGCAGTAGCCCGAGCGGGAGTCGCACAGCATCCACACCGTCAGGCCCTTCTTGAAGGGCTCGGGGGGCATGCGGTGCGTGGAGGCGGCGAAGCGGCCCTTGGCGGCCGAGATGCCGCACCGGTCGACGGTCAAGCAGCGGTTCGGCACGTAGGCGTCCCACATGGTGTTGTCCAGCACGTCCAGCAGCGGGCGGATCTTGAAGAGGCCGTCGTAGCCGCGCTCGCCGCGCACGGGCTCCGACTCACGGTCGCACAGCTGGAGGTACTGGGTCAGCTTCTCGAAGCGCCTGGCGGTCATCGTCTTCTTGAAGCCGGCGTTGCCGATGAATATGTCGCTGGCCCAGTACATGCCAGAGTCTGGAAGTTGATTGATTCCCATCAAAATGTTCAGTCCCACGTAGGCCTTCATCTCTCGGAGATCCGTGGGGTGCCAGTGGGGGTCGGACTTCCCGCTCATCCTTTGCCGATAGAGGGCGTAACTATTTGTTTGTTCTACCATGTGTTCAAAAAGAGAATCTGGGAAGAGCAGCCGGAAATAGTCCCGGGTGTCGGCGTCGTCGCCCAGCGAGTGCTGCGGCCCACTGGCGGCGGAGAAGGGCTCGATGGAGATCACCTGGTCGGGCTCCCCCCAGAAGTCCGGGGACGTGCAGTCCTCGTCCGGGTCCTCGTCGAGGCTGAAGAAGCTCGCGCGCTCCTCCTCCTCCAGGTCGGAGAAGTCGATGTCGGAGTCGTTCGAGGAGGAGGCGGCGGAGGCGGCGGAGAAGGAGCAGTGGTGGTTGGAGGAGGCGGCGGCGGCGGCGGCGTAGTAGCAGTCCTCCGCGTAGTACTCCTCCTCCTGCTCCTCCTCCTCCTCCTCCTCGTGTTTGACTCCATTGCCCGTCACCAGAATAATGTTACAGCCTCCGGCGGCGGCGGCGATGAAACTAGCGGCGTCCGCAGCCTCCCGATCCTCCTCCTCCTCCTCCTCCTCTTCCTCCTCCTCCTGCTGCTGCTGCCGCTCCTCCTGCTCCCGCCGCCGCCGCCGCCGCTGCTGCTGCTCCTCCCCCCGCTGCTCCTGCTCCTCCTCCTCCTCCTCCTCGGTCGTGGCGGCGGCCGTCATGTCGGCGTCGGCGTCGGCGGCGTCGTCGGCTCCGGATCCGGATCCGTTCTCCCCCCGCTTCTCCCCAACAACTCCTACTTCTTCTTCGTCGTCGTCCCCCTCGTCGCCGCCGTCGTCGTCGTCGTCGCCGGGCTCCGGGACCGGGATCTCGAACCACTTGACGCCGGCGGAGAGGTTGAGCGGCGCCGCCTGGCTCAGCCCCGCCTCGGCGTCCGCGCTCGTCTCCAAAATAGTGAAGAGCTCCCTCCGTTTCCCTGCCGTCGCCATGTCGCGGTGTCACAGTGTCCCTGCATGAGTCCTCCCCTTTGGTCTTAGTGATGGATCTTTTTATTTTTACTATTTAATCACCAGTACCACCAACTCACCAACTAACGAATGAACCAGCGACCCCCACCACCTCCCCCCCCCCTCGGTTTTAAAAAACAAGCTTTTTAAAAAAAACTCCAAACTTGGCCCCCCGGGTGGTGGTGGTGGTGGTGGTGGGCGGCGGGTGGTGCTGCTGGTGGTGCTGGTGGTGTTGGTGGTGGTGGTGGCCGGAGAGCCTGGAGCCTATGCGGCGGTTTCCATGAGGAGCTGCCGCTGCTGCTGCCGCTGCTGTTGCTCCTGCTGCTGGTCGGCGGCGTCGGCGTCGTCGGCGGCGGCGGCGGCGGGTCTCATTGTTGTTTCCGCTCCGGGTTTTCCTCTCTCTCTCTCTCTCTTGCTCTAGCTCTAGCTCTCTCTCTCTCGACGCTCTCTCTCTCTTCTCTCTCTCGACGCTCTGTAGCAGCAGCGCAGTGTGGCCGCAGACGTCAGAAGCTGCTGCACGCATGCATGTGTCCTGCTCTGCTCTGCTCTACACTGCTTCGCTCTGCTCTGCCTCTGCTCTACTCTGCTCCTGCTCTCTCTGCTCTGCCTCGCTCTGCTCTGCTCTGCTCTGCTCTGCTCTGCTCTGCTCTGCTTTGCGGGGCGTTTTGCGACGACTGCAGCTGGGTTTGCTGCTGCTGCTGCTGGGCTGCTGCTCTACTATAGTCGAGTCCGCCAGGCTGGCAGATGGCCGCTCTGCTCTATGCTGGCTCTATGCTGGCTGGCTGGCTGGCTGGCTGCTCTATGCCCACTGGCGCCCACTGGCACCCACCCCACCCACCCCACTGTACTGTCCCGTCCCGTCCCAATGACCCTTTGCGTCTTGCGTCCCTTTGCACGGATGACCCCGATCTATGTCAAATACGCCGGAGTTTGAAATACACGAGTTATGAATGGAAACACCACCCCCCCCCCCCAAGAATACATGATATCCACACCATTATCCCCAATCGGTTATTAGTTACAGGCATGCCATTTGTGTGTGTGTGTGTGTGTGTGTGTGTGTATGAGATAGGTCTAAACACCAACAAACACAACAACAACAAAAGTTCACAAAGCAGATCAAATCGTTCGGAAAGAATGCCCATGCAGTCATATTCTGGGGGACCGCCGCTTCGATACTTCGAAGGACAAAGTATGTGTGTTTGGACGACAAAAACAACGAGCAAGCACAGGGACAGGGCAAGGATGTGGACGGCCCACCGTGATGGATGCATAATGTGCCACCGACGACTCTACACCACGCACACACGCACGCAGACAGACCCAATCACACCAGACAGACACCCACACACACCAGACGACACATCACACGATCACACAAATAAGCAGGCTCCCCAGTTCGTTCGTATTCGATCGTTCATTCATTCTCCTGCCTGCCTGCCTGCCTGCCTGCCTGCCAAACATATAGTGTGTGTGCGAGTGAACTTGCAGCAACGGTGTGTGTAGAGGAGAGAGAGAGAGAGAGAGAGAGAGAGAGGTAGAGAGAGAGCGAGCGCAAGAGAGAGAGAGCCCAGTTCATTCATGACCATGCTTCTCCTGCGCCTCGCTGACAGGTTCCTACATGCATCTGAAGCCCCATAGGCTATTGTGGAATCAGGGACCTCCCTCTATTCTATGAATGTGGGCAGATACTCTACTAATGTTTTCCTCCACCACTGGGGCCACGGGGCTGTGCAGAGACAGTGATTGGTCTCGACGACGGTGGATCAGGCTTCGGCGGGCATTGGCTTTTAGTTGTTGTTGTTGTTGTTGTTGTTGTTGGTTACTATTATCTCGTTACAGTTTCACGTTAAAAGAAAATTAAAACAACTGTAGGTGTTGTTTGATGCATTTTTCTGTGTTTGTCTGATAGTATGTATTTATAACTGTCTACATTTTTATTTTTACCCTCCCCGTCAACGTTCAACATGAAAATGTTGCATGCTATACTTGATATGCTAATACATAAGGCTAATAGGCTAGCCAAAGCACCCCAGGTAACCTAGCTAAGTGTAATATAGGCCTTATAATGCTTCGGGTTAAAATGTGAAAGTGGATGGCTTTGTATCGTAATTAGTAAAAAAAAAAAAAGGAGGTAGACTAGTAAAGACCTACAGATTGTGTTTCCTCCTGTCGAGACAGTAATCAAGATAGCAGCAACAACAACAACAACAACAACAACCACAACACAGATATGTAGGCCTGCACGCGATATTATTTTTTACGACCTCGCGAAACCAGTCCGCTTCGCTAGCAGGCCGGGAACCATTAGGACTTTGACTTAAGCATTTTACAAACCGAGCCCAAAAAACTCTTGACCACGGTTTCCTCACTCCACTCTGAGGAGGAGGAGGAGGAGAAGGAGGGGGAGGAGGGCGAGGAGGAGGAGGAGGAGAAGGCGGCTAGCTCTGCTGCCGTGTCTCCATGCGTGGGGGGATGGGCACAGCGAAGGGGTCCTTCCAAATTCTTTTGGCTGCGGGCTGGGCCTGCATGGTTGGCTGAGCAGGCGGCTGCTGCCCCCTGGGTCCCGCAGCCGACGCACAATTTATGCATCTTTCTCTCCGCGCCGGCGTGTTGCGAGCCCAGAGTCTCCTAGTCGAGCCGACCGTCCTCATGGTGGTATAGCACAGGCCTATCATCATGTACTGTACCTCCTTCACCCAGAGGCCTAACTCTCTCTCTCTCTCTCTCTCTCCTTCTTTCATTCTCTCTCTGCTTCTGTATCTATTTATCTCTCTCTCTCTCTCTGTATGTCGCTGTCTGTCTCTGTCTCTCTCTCTCTGTATCTGTCTGTCTGTCTGTGTGTCTCTCTCTTTCTGTGTCTATGTGTGTGTGTCTCTCTCTCCCGCTGTAGCTGTCTGTCTGTTTGTGTGTGTGTCTCTCTCTCTCTCTCTTTATGTATTTTTTCGTGTTTCACTCTCTGTCTCTCTCTCTTGTGTCTCAACCTCACTTCCTCTGTATCTCTGTTAGTTTTTCTGTGTGTGTGTGTGTGTGTGTGTGTGTGTGTGTCTCTCTCTCTCTCTCTGTACCTCTGTCTCCCTCTCGTTCTGTCTCTCTCTCTATGTGTGTGTGTCTCTCTTCTTCACGTTTCATGCGTGGCGAAGGGGAGTGGGTCTGCCTGCTTAGCAGTGTGCCTAGCGGTCCTGTAAATGCACTGGGAACCAGTCTGTTGGAGAACTGTGGGAAAACATGGCAGAACGGTGGTGGTGGTGGTGGTGGTGGTGCTTAATGATATCCAGCCCAAAAATAGAAGTAAGAGAGGGAGAGAGGGGGGGGGGGTGGGGGGGGGAGGGAGAGAAAAAAAGGCTCACTCCAGCGTTTCCAGGCCCCTGGAGCAGAGTACTGCAGCAGACCCCTTAGAGACTCCTGTGGTGGGGTGGAGAGGCGCCGACCAATGGGGGCTCAGACGCTCTGTGTGTGTGTGTGTGCGTGCGAGAGTGTGTGTGCGTGCGTGCAAGAGTGTGTGTATGTGTGCGTGCGTGCAAGAGTGTGTGTATGTGTGCGTGTGTGTGGCTGCCTGTGCGGCTAACTCAGCCTCTGCAAAGCTCAGATGCTTCTCTCATGGATGAGTTCCGCGCTTCTCCAACAGCGTGTGTGTGTGTGTGTGCCGTATGTGTGTGTGTGTGTGTGTGTGTGTGTGTGTGTGTGGTGTATAGGTGTGTGTGTGTGTGTGCGCGTGGTGTATAGGTGTGTGTGTGTGTGTGTGCCGATGAATATTGGTGAACGATTGGTGCAGCCATGGCGGCAAGACTTTCACTGTGCCGCGTTTCTCTCTTCTGAGCACACGCAGCAATCTCTGTAGTTTATTAAAAGGTTCAAACATACATCCTCTGTCAGCGAGGGCCGTCTATAAACAAGCATCTATGTTCCTCTTTAACGGCCATAATTGTCATGTGGTATGCCCTGGTACTCGCCGTGCACATAGCCGACCGCGGCGAATGCTCGGTTAATTTCGGATGTACACAGTCGGTACGGTCGGCGTCAACTGCATCGTCTCGTCGTCTCGACTTGATATTAAACGGTTTCACCAAAGTCAAGGACATCCAGGAAGCCGTGTGTGTCCGCCTTCAACCTGAATTATATGCTGCTTTTGAATACAGGTGTAGTTTCACTTGACCTTGTGTAACATTCACCCTGTTCTGAGGTTAGTGTGTGGAAAACACCTCCACAGCGCCCCCCTGTGCTGGCAGGGAAGGGGTGACTTTTCGTCAGGAACATGAGACCTTCGCGTTAACCGTTCGTATCAATGACCGCTAGATGGCGCCAGAACACAGGGGTTACAAGCAAGCCACGCGTGTCACCCTCAAGCTCGTTGGACGCACGCCGTGAGATCAGGTAGACTGGTAGGTAGAGCTCTGACGTCTACGATATCCCCAGTGGATCAGTGGGCTTAATGTGTAACATTGTACGAGCCTCCCTGCCAGATTAAAGCGTAGGCCTACACTGGTTTTTGGCGGCCGGTCGTCGCCGACATGTGGTTCTCATTACATCGTCCCGTGTTGCTGGAGCGGGGTCAACGGGCCCGGGCCAGGAAAGTGCTGGACTGAGTCTGGGCCCTGACATAATCCCACAGCCTCCGGACGCTGGATTAAGACCAATCTGCCCAATCAGGGAGCCATTGCTAATGAACATATTTTTTTTGTCTGGTGTCTCTTCAGTTGTTATTTTTAATGACTTGCTTTGCTTGGTTACTAGAGAGATAGGAAGTGAGACTTAATCTCTTGGACTGTGTATAAAGATGTTGAAGCCGCATTATTGTTCACCCAAAAAGAAGGGGTTCTCTGCGAGTGATGTAATGCGAGGTTAAGAAAAGTGTAGGTGATGTTGTCACTAAGGTAGAACACATGTTGTGATCATTTAATTATTGCACCCTGGTGTGTGTGTGTGTGTGTGTGTGCGTGTGTGTGTGCGTGTGTGTGTGTGTGTGTGTGTGTGTGCACGATTGTCCATGCGCGCACATGTGTGTGTGTGTGTGCATGCATGTGTGTGTTTCTTCCATAGATCTCAGTGTATATGCAGGTTGTCTTGCAAGCCCCCCCCCCTCTCTCTCTCTTTCTCTCTCTCTTTCTCTCACCATACATAAACATTGTTCAATAAAATGCTAATCATTGGAAGATTATGGGCAATTAAATTCCCATTTGCAGCGCTAACATGTCCTCATAGGCGTTGCATGGCACAGCGCCACCTTGGAATCGACTTCACATATTATTTTATTATCCCTGCAGAAGAGCAAAGTTCCCTTCATTTTTCGTGCCTCGGCCAAACAGCAAGCAGAGGGTGACAAGCAGAAGGGTGCGAGGGAACGCAGAACAAGAGCGCACTTATTATGTGATTATTATTGGGTTAGGATATTCAATAATAAAGTGATGAAATATCACTTCAATTCAAGAAAGTGTCACTGCTGTCGTCGATGTTGGACCACAGTTTGTAAGTTATGGCTGTGATGATTTGATTTAATTTGATTTGATTGGCTGTATCGTCCACCTCAGTGGAAATTTGTCTTTTGGCTTCCGAGTACAACAAAAATCCACACACTACACATAACACAACACAGCATGAAGAAAACATACACATATCCAACATACAATACACAATAGTGCAAACGGGCATGATTATCAGAGAGTAAATTGTATTATAGATCTATTTATATTGATGAATGAATTGTACGCTTATACTGTGTGCATGTGTCTTCCATGGTGTGCTTTAATGTAACATAGAATATACAGAGCACACAGCAACAAACAATCATGAGAACATCAAGACATCCGACATCAAGGCCTGCTTTTGTGAATTAGCCCGGTGGGTGAAATGTGGCCGAAACCCCTGGACATGACGACATCCGACCGCTGCTCCCTTGAAGACATCACTTCCTGTGCAGCCATACTGTTTCCTGCCTGCGGGTTTCCTACCCACCACGACACCACATGCTGCACCCCCAAGGGCAGCTTTGTGTGTCTTGTTTCATTCAGAAAATACAAAAAACTCTAAAACTGCTTCATGTCATGCTATGCTCCAGATCCAAATCATATTTATACTTCACTACAAATAAGCTACCATGAGTAACCCTGAAGCCATTTTGGAATCAACCTATCTCGCTAAACGTCAGGCTCTATCATAGACAGCAACAACGAGCAAACAAGACTCCCTTGCACTAATAGGGAGTGATTGTGTAAACAAGGAAAGACTTCAGACTGCACATCCGACAATCCTATCTTATAATAACCCCATGAATGTGGGAGTGTTTATGGTCTATTGATCACTCTCAAGACGTTGTAGCTGTATATCAATCCAGTTCCCAGACTCTGATTCCCACAACGCTCCATCAAACAGCGGAGCCTCGCCAGGCCCCGTCACAGACCATAATAAAGAAATTGAACGAGCGTAAGATATCTGTCACTGACGCGCTGCCATGCGTCAGTAATTCATCTGTTGGTTGCTGTGCTTTCACCAGGAACATTTTGATGGCTGTTGGTTTTGAAAATGAAATGATTTCCATTGTCTCTGGAACAACAGAAACATCTCGGAGACGATGCGTGCTCGTCATCGGTTAGATGTTTCCTGATGTGATGTTATTAATATAATATCCATAAATCAGCCCGTTGCTGTCTGTTTGTTTTTCGGAGCAACATTAATTGCGAGAGCTGTTAGGGCATGGTCCTCCTAATGAAATACAAATGTATTACTTAACATAGCAGAAACAAACAACCAAACAGATTGTGGATGAAGTTGTTATTGGTGAGCAGCTATAGTCAATTATATTGATGAGTGCTCTATGGTTTCTGTTTGTTGTTGTGATCCGTTATGTGAGCTGAAGTGCAGATTGTCGGAGATTATGGTTTCACACGCCATCCATGTTGTTTATCTCTCTGCTACACAACAACATAAACTACATCGGATGTTCAGAACGGGATCGTTGCCTTCAAATGGTTGTGTTTTGTAGTTTCTTGTGTCTTCATCGAAGGAAAATGCTCTGATACCATACTGATATTATTTCTCTGTGAGCGGGTGCTCACTGGCTAAACTACACTGATGTGCCCTCGCAAAGGGAGAGGGACGAGTACTTTTCATTTCTAATTGAAAGCTCCGTGTTGCAATCCCCTCCTTATGTCTGTAGACGTCAACACCCTGGGCTGCTTGACCTCAGAGCGGAGATTCAACAAGTATTTAGGACACCCCAAACCCAAATAAATCATATTAGTCAAAGTGTGAAAAAGATATATATGTGTAAAAAAATATATATAGCACAATATACATAATAAAGATAACACATACTGTATATATTGAAAAATATACTGTATATACAGTATAGATACATTGAGAATGGCACAGTATACATAATAAAGATAACACAATATGCATAATAAAGATAGAAATACATCCGCTGTTTTAGAAAATGTAGGAATGGGGAATATAGCATATGAATCCAGAAGTATTGACCGCTGAATGCTGTATTACACCACATTATCATGAAAAACTGCCGAAATGATGTCCAACACGTCTGCAATGCACATGATCATTGTTCCTCGAGGTTGTGTGTTCAATTTCCACGTTTCCTTGACCGGAGACAGAGAGAGAGAGAGAGAGAGAGATTACCAGCTTCAGTCGTGGGTGCAGGTTGAGAGACACGACTGTCAACACAAAGCTTTTTGAGCATGTAAATAAATAGCAGAGAGCCATTCTCTTTGGGAGTAAATCAATGGCATCCTGTTAATACAACCGACCCCATGTTAGGTCAGGGGAGGAAACGGCCACAGATGGCCCCGATTACTGTCCCGAAGACTTGCTGCACAAATGGGGTTGAACTCGGGGAGAAAGAGCACACTTCAAAGATGCCTTATAATCCCCCCGCAGACGACCCACCCGCTCAATCCAAACCACTGCTGGCTGCTCTTTGGATTTTGATGACACCTTCACAAACTCATATTCACTGTGTTGGAATCAGAGGAAAAAGATTCAGGGCTTCCATTCAACTCCTTCCTATAGGCACATATAGAGACATACTGTATAGAGACACCTAGAGACGTATATTGACACATAGACGGGAGACACATAGAGACATATAGAGAGACATAGACATATAGAGACACATAGAAACATATAGAAGAGAGACACATAGAGACATATAGTCACATAGAGACACATAGGGACAGATAGAGACATATAAAGACACATAGAGACATATAGAGACACATAAAGATATAAAGAGACATAGACATATAGAGACACATAGAGAAACATAGAAGAGAGACACATAGACCTATAGAGACACAGAGAAACATAGAAGAGAGACACATAGACCTATAGAGACACGTAGAGACACATGGAGACATATAGAGACACATAGAGACAGACATAAAGATATAAAGAGACATAGAGGCATACAGAGAGACATATAGAGAGACATAGAGACACACAGAGACATATGGAGAGACATAGATACATAAAGAGACTTATAGAGACACATATAGGCAAATAATTACATTTGAATGAGAAATAAAGGATGCCATTCAACATGTCGGGGCCGTGTTTGACAAAACCTTGTGTGAGAGCTTTGCATCCCCTACATGGAAACACCTTAATGGACCGACCTACAAAGCCTAACCTAAACATTCACACGACTCCAAAGAAACGGGACGTGATCTTTTCAAAGTCGGGGGGGAAACCTTTTGAAAGTGTTTGGTTTGAAGACAAACTATTTCCCCCCGTGAGTCTCTGTAAACCCTGAGTTCTCCCACTGGTTATCCCGATGACTGCATGGTTTGCGAGGAGTGAGGAGACTCAAGGTGTTTACAGAGTTAATGATACAGCTGCACGCTTCCCTGTTTATTTCACACTGTCAAGCAGCACTTCCACGAGGTACTAATGATGATATAAAGTGTACTGTATGCGTATTTCTTTTGTACATGTTATGTTAAGGTGACGGCGATTCGCTGGGAAATATCTCTGAAGCCTCAGAGAAGAAGTTTAGCGAGTTTAACGTCGACGTTGAATCTCATGTCTTCTTTTTTTTTATTCGATTGTAAAAAAACAATCACTCCTCACGTCCATCGAAGTAGCTCACACACACACACACACACACACACACACATTTTATTTACAGTGCAGAATCACGCATGCATCATGGTCCCAGTACACGTCACAAATGCAAAAGACACATGCGACAGAGAAACAGCAAGCAGGTCAATGAATAAAATAAATAAAAGAAGAAGAAGATCTTTATTAATCCACACACATAGATGATAAAACAGATGATATAGTGAAGATATAGTCATGGAAAGAGAAAAATGTATTTAAAGCAACGTCGGGAAGACACACGGTCGAAACACTTGGCTCGATCCAAAGCAGAGAGAGATCACATGACAGGACTCATGTTGACCCTTCACCTCTAGGCCTTGGAGAGGGGGGGCGGGGGTGCAGCTGTAGTCACATGCGGAGGGGGGGGGGGGGGGCGGGGGGGGGGGGGGGGGGGGGGCGAGGGTGTTAACAGAAGCAGCAGCGGGGGGTGTCCCGCTGTAGTAAACTGACGCGGGGAGCGCTGGAGGGATCTCCTGCGCTCGTTGCAAACCGCCTCCACGTCATCGCGTCGCATTCCGGCCGCACCCAGGGACGGACGAGGGAAGGATGAATGTTCCCCCCGGAGAGATCCGACCGAGCGATTAGAAAGAAACATGTTGTGTCAACAACCGGGAAAGGAATCGGTTAATGTTGCTGGGATTACTACAGCAGATCAATTGAAAGTAACCATTGCCATGTGTAAAGACGCACACACACACACGCACGCACGCACGCACGCACACACACAGAAAAAAACACCCAAATACATTCACAGTTATATGATATATTTTAAATGGTATTTCTGTAATGTACTCTTTCTTTCTCGTAAAATAGCATATTTTATGTGTGGGGAATGGAGAGTTTCATGTTGCCAGATGTCACGAGCCTCAATCAGGCCCACAGAGTGCAGAGCAGTGACCTTCGCGCTCGGTTTGTTCTGTATTTTGTCCATTAGAAGCGAAACATATTGCATTCGCATTTACATTTAGGGCATTTGGCAGACGCTCTTGTCCAAAGTGACTTACAATCAGTCCAAAGAGAGTGAAATATTACTCCCGCCGACTTTAATTAGAATCATTTCCTGTCAATTTAGCGTATCTTAGCTGTTTCTGTAGTCGTGTGTATTATAATTAGCTGATGTACATAATCAATAATGATATATCAAGTTGTCAGATAGATGCGACACATAGCCTCTTTATAACCTCATTTGGATTTGAATAAAATAAAAGGCTGTTGTGATGTCAATTGTAATTGCTAATGACTGTCAACAGTTTAGAAGAGGGAAACTAAATAATGAACACAAAAACAAACAAGGGCAAACAAACAAAGTAATCTTGAGCTAAAATCAGGGCTCAGATGTCCTCCATGAATGTACAACCTGGAACAGGTGCACACACTTCAGGAAAAAGTACTTGCACACGCGCGTCCTGACTGAGGATTGTAATACTATTATGACACCCATTGCATTCCTATAGCCGCCCCTGGAAGGAGGGATCCCCCTCGCTGTGTTCCTCCTCAAGATGTCCTCCTGATAAGCGTTGTATTTTACCCTTTGTGGGGCTATAGGCTAGCTAGGGGGTGTCATAGATATATGGCCCATAAAGCCCTTTGAGACTGTAACTGTGATTAAGGGGCCATACAAACACAATTGACTTGACTTGATTTGACTCGACTTTAGTGGACACAATGGCCCCCAGTCACCCGGGTCTCATCGCTGTCGTCGCCTGACCAAGCATGTGTGTCATGTGGACGTCGGGTGCTGACCGTAATCGCGAGGCTTTTGGTTTCCCACTATGGTTTGAATCGAGTCTTGCGGAAAATCCGGTACACAAATTGCCCTTTGGCCATCGGTTGGCAGCGTCTGTCTCCGCGTGGGGACGCTTGTCAGTGCAGTTTGAAGTACTCATATTATTATGTATGTGCTATGTCACTGGGTCGTATCATAATTATTTGTACGGCATTAGGGCTGTGATAAAATGCGAGAGCACGTTACACATTTTAAATTAAACATGGAATATAAGTGGATCAATGATCAATGACTCTAATAGCAATGTTGAATTTATTAGCAGTCGTAAAAGCCTTCGTAAAAAAAAACTAATTACATTTCAGAGCATTTACCAGCCATTAGTATTTAGAAAATGAAGATTGTTGTTGTTGTTTTTTGAGTTGTGTTGTGACTGGTAAGCTGCAAATTAATTGCCCTTCTGGGGATAAATAAAGTTGTCTGAACTGAACTTGTTAGGCACATTGAAACGTAATATGTTGTGCCCCCCCCCCCCCCCGTCACCCCCAGACCGACCTCCCTTCACATAAACAAGCAGGCAGAGTAATGCTGGATGTGTTGGGAGGGGGGGGTGCGGGGTCAAAGGTCAAATCAAACAAGGATTTGTACCACACACAGAGTTGTGTATTTTCCTTGAGCGTCTGGCCTAAACATCTAAACCATAGTGGGAAACCAAAAGCCTCGCGATTACGGTCAGCACCCGACGTCCACATGACACACATGCTTGGTCAGGCGACGACAGCGATGAGACCCGGGTGACTGGGGGCCATTGTGTCCACTAAAGTCGAGTCAAATCAAGTCAAGTCAATTGTGTTT
>PIJE02002153.1:9862-24862 GCA_002895965.2 Coryphaenoides rupestris
ACACACACACACACACACACACACATCCACACGCATATACATGAATATACCCACATACACACACGCATGCATGCATACACACCCACACCCACATACACAGAGTCACATATGTCTGTATAAACAGAGGAATGAATGGTCAATGGTTTCTGGGGCTTAAAAAGGGCAGCAGTGTGTGTGTGTGTGTGTGTGTGTGTATGTGTGTATTGTGCACGGGGTAGGGTGTGGTGTCGCACGTGTGTGTGTGTGTGTGTGTGTGTGTGCGTGTGCATGCACTCACGTGTATGTGTTTTCATGCATGTGTGTGCGTGCATACGTGTGTGTGCACGCGTGTGTGTGTGTGTGTGTGTGTGACCAGAGGTAGGTCTACTACTTAGCTTTGATAACACCTCTAATCCACTTCAGGTGGATAAACCACCACTCTAAAATGGGATAGAGAGACGGACTGACGGAACAGCAAATGGAGGTAAAATGGATGATGGATGAATGGATGGATGAATGGATGGATGGATAGATGGATGATGGATAGAGGAACCGACCGACAGATGGATGCATGGATTTACTAATGGACATTATTTAGCATTAGGCTAATGGAGACATAATTCCGTTTTTTGGTTGAAACATTTAACACAAGATAGATAGATAGATAGATAGATAGATAGATAGATAGATAGATAGATAGATAGATAGATAGACAGACAGATAGATAGATAGATAGATAGATAGATAGATAGATAGATAGATAGACAGACAGATAGATAGATAGACAGACAGATAGACAGACAGATAGATAGATAGATAAGATAGAGAGACAGACAGGACAGAGACAGATAGATAGATAGATAGATAGATAGATAGATAGAGAGACAGACAGACAGACAGGCAGACAGACAAGACAGACAGATAGATAGGTAGACAGACGGGTGACAGACAGACATTGCGACAGATTTGTCCAGGTTTCCCACCCACACCCTTTCTTAAAACTCTAATTCAAGGACCCCACGCGGCACAGGATCAAGGTTAATTACCATTACAACACTGAGAGTTTTTATAATGAGAGCTAGCAGCTTTTTTGCGAAGCCCACAGACAACAATTAAAAAGAGGGAGAGGCTTGAATGTGTGAACACTCAATTGTGCCTATTTGTTCAAATGTACCAACTTCATGAGATGTATTCACAATTTAATAACAAAATAGCACAAACTATATCAATTCAAGCACTTTCAATGACCCGTGTCTATTCATGTCTATTCTCCAAAACTTGCAAGGCCTTGATTTTTTCCCTCAAATTCACGAACCTTCAAGGATTTCAATTCATATTCTACACCTCTGCGATACAAGGCTATTACAGGCAGACGAAATAAACAGGTCTCGCAATGACAAACATGTACTTCCCTTAGTTTGTGTATGTTTCATGGTAGGAATATTCAGAAATATAGACAAACAGATAGTAGAGGTTATGCAATGGCCCCACCGAGTGGCGGATACCTGGTACTGCCTTGTCCACCGTAGCTGCCAGGTCGCTAATTAAAGGTCCATGTCGTGCTACCCTCTAGTGACGTCACAACTAGTGGGCGTGTCCTCACCCAGATGCATGGTGGATATACTGTATAAGCCTACCAAGTTGGTACAGTCCACTGGGTAGTCCGGTCCGCTGGTCTATATGGTCATCACACACCTCGGTAGGACACTCCCACTCACAAGAGGATAGTCACATGACCATTTTTTAAATGGCTTGTAATGGCTAATCATACACACACACATAGGCAAATTAATTTATCTAAAAAGCTAATTTTGACACAAATAACAACAAATACTGTATGCAGTTATGTTTTAAATACAGTTTATTTACATCAAAAAAGGTTGTTGTCGTTGTGCAAATGATCATTAGACATACATGTTCAAAAACATACATGTTCATTTTAGGAATATTAAAGATCAACCATTAACTTCAAATATAGCAAACAAACAGAAATAGATTTAGGGAGTGAGAGAGTAAAGAGACAGAACGTACAAAGAGATAGTACGGACGGGAGAGAGAGGGAGAGAGAGAGAGAGAGAAGGAGAGAGAGACAAAGACAGAGAGAGGTATAGATCAATATTCATTCATATATTAAGGCTAGCACAGTATCCAGAGTCATCCAATACTTCACATTTTCTGTTAAATTCAACATTTCCCAAAAACAAAACAGATTTTAAAGCTAGTTCCAGCATAAATAACACAGTCTTTAGCCCATGAGTACCAGTGTGTGCCAAACGTTTTTTGTATTTGTGAGTTAGCTATCATTGCTGGTTTAGTCTTACTTAACCTGAACGGATTGTGTGGATATTAATGTCTAGTAGTGTGTGTGTGTGTGTGTGTGTGTGTGTGTGTGTGTGTGTACGTGCACGTTTGAATGCTTTGCGTGGCCCACACCAGGGCTACTGTGCGGGCGGATGTGTGTGCGTGTGCGCAGGCGAGGAGTGCGTGTCCACCAGCGTCTCCACGTGCTTCAGGTACTGCGCTGTCTTCTTCGTCACCGACTCCCTGCGCACCGGGTCTGGGTCGCCTAGTGACAGACAGAGAGACAGGCAGAGAGACAGAGAGTCACAGGGGAGAGAGAGCCAGGGACAGAGAGAGACCGAGAGACAGAGTCAAAGGGACAGAGAGACAGAGAGACAGAGAGAGAGAGTCAGAAACAGAGAGGGATATTTTCAGTATTACAGTATTTTAAGTATTGTTTTGTCTAATATAGGAACTCACATAGATGGGTCAGACAGCTTACTGTGTTTTACAGAAAGCCATTTAAAAAGAGGCTAAAAACAGGAACGCCGCCATGTTGGAAAGACATCATCTCCACACAGAATGTATTGTATGGTGGCAAACAACAACATGTTCATTTTTGCATATAAATGTGTTAATTTCTTCCCTTCTCCATTACTTATTGCGCCTTAAATCTTCCAACATCGCAACAGTAATGGGCTGAGGCTAACGTGAGAGACTGCAAACACAAAGCCGTTTTAAGTATATTGCGGAAACACACACATACACACTCACACACACACACACACACACACTCTGACCCCTGGCGGGACTTCAACCGACAACCCCCTGTCCAAAACACAGACAGGAAGCCTCGATCACGGCGGCTCAACCAATGAAAATCAAGGACGGCGGTAGCTTTTATGGAGCAGGCAGAGAGTGACCTAATAATAGGTCCGCTATTATTGAGTTGGCGCGCGGGATTTGCGCCACAACATCAGCTAACCGCGTGCTAATTGGCTGACACCCACAGTTCAGGGGTGTGACTACTTGGCACCGGGCTAGCTAGCGAGCTAGATGGTGATAACACGGAGAGATCATCTCACACGTCTCTGGAGCTGGAGCTGGACAAAATGTACGCACGTTGGCAGCGGTGGGATTCGAACCCACGCCTCCGAAGAGACTGGAGCCTTAATCCAGCGCCTTAGACCGCTCGGCCACGCTACCCCTGCAGAGCCCCTGATCGGTGGCAACGTGTAAACAGAATCCTGTGTGTGTGTGTTTCTCTGTCTGCCTGTCTGTCTGTCTGCCTGTCTGTGTCTGTGTGTGCGCATAACCAGCCAGCATACCAGAGTGGACTCACTAGCCGATGCCTGTCTGTCTGTCTGTCTGCCTGCCTGCATGCAGCCCTAAACAGCAGCTGCGACTGCACTCTGCACCGACTGACTGACTGTTATGGACAGCTGAGCCACAACCCCGAACCTAGTGGTGGTAACCATGGCGATAGACAGGTTTACAGACGTATTGTGTCGGGACATAGCGTGAAACAACTCTATTAATCTATTGAATCTGTTAAAATCTCTACATGCAGACCTCACTTGAGCGTGTACATAAGCATCAATAGTTATGTTAAGCCAAATAACGCTCCCAAATTCCCTTTCCATTCAACATTCATGCATTGATTGGGTGCTAAACCACAGCATCTAAAGGCTTGATATTATCGTCCATGTTATTTGCATAACTCTTAATGGTTTGGGTATGAAGGTTAGTTTATAGACCGTGTCTGACCCCTGACACAGCATAAACACGCTACAGTGAATTTATTGTTTGTCTGTGTACATTCTCTCTCTCTCTCTCTCTCTCTCTCTCTCTCTCTCTCTCTCTGTGTGTGTGTGTGTGTGTGTGTGTGTGTGTGTGTAAAAGGTACAGACAGGGAACGGAGGGTCAATTTTGTTCTGCCTTTATTCCGGCATCAGAGGGAGGAAGTAACAGAGCTGTGACAGAGCCAGATCCATGTCTGTGTGAAAGGGAATTGGGTTTATTGGTAAAACCGGGAATTGGGTTTACCAATTCCCGATCATTTCCGATCACACAAACACCAGCCTTGCAATAATATAAATGTTCTTGGCCAACCTACACACAGGTGCTGTTTGGTTTAGCAGGCAATATGCCGCTGCTGTGTGGACATACAAAGTGATCGGATTGAAAACAGTGATTTTCTGGCAGCGGTGGGATTTGAACCCACGCCTCCGAAGAGACTGGAGCCTTAATCCAGCGCCTTAGACCGCTCGGCCACGCTACCACACAAAAATAAAAAGTAAATAGTACAAAGGTAAATAAAAAGTATATTTATAAAGAACTAAATATATACAGTAAAAAATTAAAAGTCCAAACTTCTTGAAAATCTCAACTACCACCTGGAGACTTGAGGTCGCAGTCATTAATGGACAATATTCATCTGCTTACACGTTACACTGTCTCTGTCGTTGACAAATGTTTAACAAGTACAATTCAGCTTTTTTATTTGTCTGTGTTCATGGTATTGCGCTCTCTCACCGTTTCACTTGGACAGACAAACTTCTCGAAAATCTCAACTGGCAGCGGTGGGATTCGAACCCACGCCCCCGAAGAGACTGGAGCCTAAATCCAGCGCCTTAGACCGCTCGGCCACGCTACCACCTGGAAACTTGAGGTCGTAGACAAACTTCTCGAAAATCTCAACTGGCAGCGGTGGGATTCGAACCAACGCCTCCGAAGAGACTGGAGCCTTAATACCGAGCTGGCAAAGGATCGAGGATCATTCGAAAATGTTCAGACAAAGCGTTCAGATTGAAAACAGTGATTTTCTGGCAGCGGTGGGATTTGAACCCACGCCTCCGAAGAGACTGGAGCTGGCGAAGGATCGAGGATCGTCTGTCCAACGTTCGGAAATGTTCAGACAAAGCGATCAGATTGAAAAGAGTGATTTTCTGGCAGCGGTGGGATTTGAACCCACGCCTCCGAAGAGACTGGAGCCTTAATCCAGCGCCTTAGACCGCTCGGCCACGCTACCACCTGGAGACTTGAGGTCGTAGACAAACTTCTGGAAAATCTCAACTGGCAGCGGTGGGATTCGAACCCACGCCCCCGAAGAGACTGGCGCCTTAATCCCGAGCTGGCGAAGGATCGAGGATCGTCTGTCCAACATTTGGAAATGTTCAGACAAAGCGATCGGATTGAAAACAGTGATTTTCTGGCAGGGGTGGGATTCGAACCCACGCCCCCGAAGAGACTGGAGCCTTAATCCCGAGCTAGCGAAGGATCGAGGATCGTCTGTCCAACGTTCGAAAATATTCAGACAAAGCGATCAGATTGAAAAGAGTGATTTCTGGCAGCGGTGGGATTTGAACCCACGCCTCCGAAGAGACTGGAGCCTTAATCCAGCGCCTTAGACCGCTCGGCCACGCTACCACCTGAAGACTTGAGTTCGTAGACAAACTTCTTGAAAATCTCAACTACCACCTGGAGACTTGAGGTCGTAGACAAACTTCTGGAAAATCTCAACTGGCAGCGGTGGGATTCGAACCCACGCCCCCGAAGAGACTGGCGCCTTAATCCCGAGCTGGCGAAGGATCGAGGATCGTCTGTCCAACGTCTTTTGAAACTATCAACAATAATTGTAGCCGTATTTGGTAAGCGGTTTATCTGTCCTAACACCTCCACAGAGTCCCCTCACCCACACATCGCCAATGATGTAAATTAAATGTTCACCACCCTAATGAGTCTCACAATTACATTTACATTTAGGGCATTTGGCAGAGGCTTTCATCCAAAGCAACTTGCAAAGAGTACATTTGTTGAAGGAGACAGCAATATATCACTGTGGTACATAAAGATAAGATTAGAACAGGTTTGAAGCATTCATAGTTACAAGGCTACTAGAACGAGTTTCATAATTGCTAGGTTGCCTGCATAATAGCTGGGATGAGAGCAGAAGTGCCATTTCTGAGTGCATTACCAACATCTAAGAACATACAATATGCTAAACAATGCATCACCAGACACCAATCAGGGGGACAGGGGGTTTATCTGTTCAAGACCCCTCTTCCATGAATCTCACTCCTGTGAGATTCACACTGTCCTGCATACACACTCTACATACGAACATACAAATCCATCCAAAGACCATTTTTATGGAGTTTTTTTATTTGTCTGTGTTTCATGGTATTGCTCTCTCACCGTTTCACTCGGACAGACAAACTTCTCGAAAATCTCAACTGGCAGCGGTGGGATTCGAACCCGAACTCGCTCCCGAAGAGACTGGCGCCTCAATGGCCACGCTACCTTGCGCTTTCAAAATAAACAGGTTTCCCTCCTGAATTACTATCGATCCATTAAAATGATCAAACAGTAATAATATAATATAATAATAATAATAATAAATAATACACTGTGTCTCTCTCTCACCCTGTGCTCCGGTCAGCAGCAGGTCCACGGCCGTCCGGTAGGCCAGGATGGCTGAGCTGAACCGGCCCTCCTTCTCCCTCTTCATGGCCACGGTCAGCTCCGCGGCCGCCCGGCTCAGGTAGGCCGCCGCCGCCTCCGCCTCCCCGCCCTCCTGATTGGTCAGCGGCAGAGACAGCAGGTCTGATAGGTCGCCGGAGGAGGAGCAGTGGGCGGGCTCTGGTGGTGGGGGAGAGGTGTATTAATAGTTAGTTTAACTTTTTTTTGTCAACTTTTAATACCTCTGTATATTTTTTGTTAGAAGTTATATTCTACTTTTCTTGCACATCCCTGGTATTTTATATCATATTATTTACTGTATATATATGATCCTATTATTGTATTAATTTATATTGTTATAACTTTTATGATATTTTATATGTCACATTTATATTTTGCTAAGCTTAAGCTATATTGAATTGAGTTGAGTGGAGAGAGAGTGAACAACAGAAGATGGTTAAAGTAATGATTATTAAGATCCATTATGTGTGTCAACATGAAACGGTCATTCGTTCTCACTTCAACTCAACTATATTCATATTCTTTCTGCTCTCCAGACATATTGAAAAAGATTTTCTGGCAGCGGTGGGATTTGAACCCACGCCTCCGAAGAGACTGGAGCCTTAATCCAGCGCCTTAGACCGCTCGGCCACGCTACCACACAGCCCTCTCTGCTCAGTAGGTCAGTCTGACGCTGTAGCCTGCCAGACTGATAAGGTTATCTCTGGTGTCTGTCTGTCTTTCACTATCTGTGAAACGCTTCACTGCTCGTATAGAAACACTAAAATATTTATATTTCTATATTATTACTCTGTTTAATGATCAATAACATCCACCAATTTCACAAAAGCACATTCCTTGTTTATAAAAACTAAGGCAATAAAGCTCATTGATTCTGAAAATATTTTCAAAAAGTGTGTATTCCACTTAGATCGTAAACCATTGAATATAAAATAAATGACAACATTGAAATGAGAGTTGAGATGTAAAAGTTATTAATAATAATAATACATATGACTTATATAGCGCTTTTAAAGGGTACTCAAAGACGCTTCACAATTAACAATAAACATATAACATAAACGTACACAGATACGGAATACAGAATACAGAATACAGAATCAAAAACAAATATAGAGGTTGTAGAGTGAAAGAGAATGGTGGAGGTGGAGGTCAGATACTGTAGGCTTTCTTGAAAAGGTGGGTCTTGAGTTGGTTTTTAAAAGAAGTGAGTGTGTCAGAGTTTCTGATGTTAGGAGACAGGGAATTCCAGAGGGTTGGAGGCAGCGACGGCAAAGGCTCTGTCCCCCAAGGTGCGGTACTTGGTCTTGGTGATGGGGGTGAATTTTGAATATTGTGTATATCATATATATATATATATATATCATTTACATTTATATTTACATTCTACATTTATATTTATACTCGACATTTACATTGACATTACAGAAAACAAATGAACTCTAGCTTCACACATTCATGTGACTCCTTGCAGTAGTAGTATATAAACTACAAGTAAGTTGCTCAACAAGGATTAGGGTTTTGGTACTGTAGTAGTATTAGTAGATAACACAGCCCTTGTTATTGTCAATTTAACAAGGTGCTAAATCAGACGTGTAATGAAAATTAGCACTCTGACATAGTGCTAACATTTCTAACATCTCTCTGTGACACTACTTGGCATTGTGATCGTACATTGGCTGGCATAGAATTTGCATATAGACAAAGACAACATATACAATTAGCTCTAGAATTAAATGTAAAATAAACTGGTTGCAGAACAGTTTGGATTGGGAGAAAGTCTTTTGAAACTATCAGTCCCCTCACCCACACATCGCCAATGATGTAAATTAAATGTTCACCACCCTAATGAGCCTCACAATTACATTTACATTTAGGGCATTTGGCAGAGGCTTTCATCCAAAGCAACTTGCAAAGAGTACATTTGTTGAAGGAGACAGCAATATATCACTGTGGTACATAAAGATAAGAATAGAACAGGTTTGAAGCATTCATAGTTACAAGGTTAATAGAACGAGTTTCATAATTGCTAGATTGTCTGCATAATAGCTGGGATAAGAGCAGACGTGTCATTCTGAGCAGAAGTGCCATTCTGAGTGCATTATCAACATCTAAGAATATACAATATGCTAAACAATGCATCACCAGACACCAATCAGGGGGACAGGGGGTGTTTATCTGTTCAAGACCCCTCTTCCATGAATCTCACTCCTGTGAGATTCACACTGTCCTGCATACACACTCTACATACGAACATACAAATCCATGTAGCTTTCTGACTCAAAGTCCTCCCCTCACGAGGGGACGAGCTTTCTGACTGAAAGAGCAAGAACAGGAAAAGGACAAGTATGGAACCCGCCTGCAGGGTCTCATGGGATCGTACTCGAGAAACAGCCATCTTTGTATTTTGTGGCATTTTGTGGCCTCGGTTTTTTTCTGCCTCTGCCACTGAGCGACCCCACCCTTCCCCCCCCCCCCATAGTGGTTGGGGGGGGGGGGGGGGGGGTCATAAAACAGTCCTGTGACTATACACCCCACATCCCTTCACACACACGCCTTCTCTCTCTTATCTTTATCTTTATCTTCGTCTACTTGTGTGTTTTAAATGGTTAAAAAGTATTATTGTAAAGTATTTTTACTTTAATAATATAGGATTTATTTATTGATTTTTTTGAATACTTGTTTTCCATGGGGTCTGATTGACTGGGCCACACAGAATTAATATCCAGACCCACATTTTTACATCAATGAATTTTACTCAAATCATTTTCTCTTCTGTTATCACTTGTTTGTTATCACTTGTTTTTACTCATGCAGTGAGTAACTCAACCTGGAATACACACACACACACACACACACACACACACACACACACACACACACACACACACACACACACACACACACACACACACACACACACACACACACACACACACACACACACACACACACACACACACCTTCCATCATAGTTTATTATTACCTTTTTTGCAGCAGGGGTCAAAGATAGCCAAATCGCTGTCGGACAGTGGGGGCGGGGCTTGCTCCTCCTTAGGGGGCGGGGCCTGGTCCTCTCCCACCGGGTCGAACAGCGAATCAAACTCGTCCTGGGACTCCTGGGTCCACTTAGGGGGCGGGCCAGGGGAAGGCACTGCCGTGGACGGTACAGATAAGGACGGACGTTAATAAGTGGCGGTGTTATATGTGTATGTGTGTTCACAGATGTTTTCATATTCATATGTTCATTTATTTATCATGCTGCCAGAAATATAAATACAAAAATTGAAATTATTAGGGAAACTTTAATCTCATTGCATTATTATTCTCTTATTTTTCCACCCTACTGTTCTACTGCAGTACCTCTGTCATCCAGCTCCACATCACTCAGCTCATCTGCCACTTGCTCCGCCCCCTCCCTCTCTGGCCACTCCCCCTCTGGCTCCTCCCCCTCCTCCTCTTCAGCCGCTGCCGCCACAGGGCTTCCACCCACCTCCCCGTAGGCCTCGGACGCCACCTCGGGCTCGCCTAGCTCCAGGCCCAGGTTGGAGCCCAGGTCCTGGGGCAGCATGGGTGCCTCCCTGCCCTCCTCCTCCTCAGCTGGCTCGCAGTCTGACGGCCGCCGCTGGGGCAGGGGGATCAGCGGGGGTGGGAGGGGAGAGTCCGACGTCGGGGCCGAGAGATCCAGAGGCCTGGTGACCTCGCCACCCTGGAGGAGGAGGAGGTGGAGGTGGAGGGGGTTACCTATTGATAGGATGTGTTTGTGTGTGTGTTTGGTGGCTGGTTTAAGCAGCCTCACCCGACCCCAGACTCTCCAACTCGGGCCAGATGAGGCTGCTTAAACCAGCCACCAAACACACGTGGTTTTATGCACAATAACAATATAAAATTTACTAATACTCCTAATAAGAATCATAATAACAATGATAGAGCATGTGTTTCTGCTTCTATTGGTTGTGTCTGTGCTCTCTTCAGTATCAGAGTGTTTCCTTTCTCAAAGAGTGATGGTACAGGAGGTCAGAGGTCATAGGTGTGTCTATAGTTATCGAATATACTGTAGGTGTTGCATGGAATAGAACTTCATGTTTTAAGTTTTCAATGCGCTGGCACAATTTAGGGCATTTGGCAGACGCTTTTATCCACATCGACTTAATAAGTACATTTGTCGAAAGAGAGACAGCAATATATTGCTGTGGTACATAAAGATAAGAATAGAGCAGGTTTCAAGCACATGTGATTACATGTGGTACTCATCGGACCCAACGGTAAAGTGGGTCACCGTTGTATAACGTTTGTGTTGTGTGGAGTATAAATAAACCTTGAGTAGGATGGGCTGGAGGGGATGCTCTCCTGGTTAGAGAGTTTGGAGCGGTTTTATCGGCTTCGTATCGGATCGTATTAGGCCGAATTAATCTACAAATCTATCATCATATCTGTGACATATTGGTCCGTCTAGGTCTTCAACTTTATTCAAGATTCAAGAACTTTATTTGTCACATACACATACAGGACTTTCATGCAGTGAAATTAAAAGTGGTGATGCCCAGCGGAATGTGCAAAAGAATACTAAAGATAACTTGAATTGGAGGGATCAGAATCAGCTGTCAAATATATCGATAGACAGCTACGAGAATGCGGATGTGTGTGTGTGTGTGTGACAGTTTACACACACACACACATTTCTAAGTCCACACATTCATTGGCGTGTGTATCTGTATCGATGCGTGTGTTCATTACTTTTAGACAAACACGTCTGCATTTGTCTCACTCAATCACATCTGCCCGTAATTTCTCATCTAGGATTCACATAGTATAGTACATATTACCTGATCTTAAACACTGTATGTAGTTGTGTATATCAGTCGATGTACAGCTCTTAAAATAGCACTTTGTGTAGCATCTCAACCTAGCCCCCAGGGGTTAACCTAGCAATTATGAAGTGCTAGAAACTTGTTCTATTCAAATCTTACTGTACCAGCAGTGATATATTGTTGTCTCACATAAGGTCACACTAAGTCGCTTAAAGGCATTTAAGCATCTGCCAAATGTTATAAATGTAAATGTGAATGTAATTAGTAACTGGATGAATCACTCATATGCTGAGGTTGAGGTGAGGATTCTGTACTGAACGGTGTGTGTGTGTGTGTGTGTGTGTGTGTGCGCATAATGCTTGTGTGTGTGTGTGTGTGGGCATAATGCACGTGTGTGTGTCTGTGTGTGCATAATACTTGTGTGTGCATGTGCACACATGTGAATAACGCGTGTGTGCGTGCACTCTCTGCGTCTCACTCTGAAGAAGTCTTTGAGCTGGGGGCTGTTGTAGAGCGCTGGGATGGTGGTGGTGAATCGTAGCATGGCCTCCGTAGCCTCGCGCCTCTCCTCGATCACCGCCTCCTCGAACCGACCTGCCGTGTGTGTGTGTGTGTGTGTGTGTGTGTGTGGTGAGGGGGAGGACAAAACGGACGTTTAAGATGATGGTAATGACGAAGATGATGGTAATAGTGATGGTAATGATGAAGATAATAGTGATGGTAATGATGAAGGTGATGATGATGATGATAGTGATGGCAATGATAAAGATGATAGTGATGGTAATTATGAAGAATGACGAAGATGATGGTGATGGTAATGAAGGTAATGATGAAGTTTATTTCTTGTTTTGAGTTTTGTTTGTTTTCTTATTTCGTGGACGGTGACAGTAACGATGACGGTGGTGACAACAATGACGTGTGTGTGTTATCGATAATGCTAGCAATGATGTTTGATGTTTGACGTTTGTGTCTATACAATAATGGCGATGCCCGGCATCCTACCAAAGAGCTGTGCGCGGGGGAAGGCGGGGAAGTCCTCCTGCCTGCGGAACAGGTTGCGGTGGGTGTAGGCCAGCTCCCCGTGCAGCTTCTTCAGCTCAGAGAACCTCCGCCACACCTCCACCACCTTCACGTCCTCCGGGTGACGCTTGGACACAAACTGGTGGGGAAGCAACGGGAAGAATCAGACCCACCTGTCTCTACTAGACATTAGGTAACACCTGAGGTATCAAGGAACATAAGAGGAAGTCATTTCACTGCATATCCTGTATTTGTATGTGACAAATAAAGTTCTTGAATCTTGAATCTGGGTGCTTCATTTCACTACTCTACTGTACACATTCTATGCTATTTGTATAACTTGAAATTGCAAGAATCCCGATGTAGGTCATTTAATAATATCTCGTTGACAATATATCACGATGTAGAATGTTTTCTGGTAATGAAATAGGCTAAGTATTATTTACTTCAGTCAATTACCACCAATAACCACATGGTAAAAGCCTATTTTGTTTACTATTGTGTGAATTAAATACTGGACAAAGAAAAGTACTGAGTATTAAAGTATTCTTTTTCCTTGTGTGTGTGTGTGTGTGTGTCTTGTTCACCTGCTTTTAGTGGCTTATGGGGAGAACAAAAAGTCAAAGAAACTGCACAGGAGAAATGACAGTGTCAGGCCAACTTTTTTATTTGACCACTTAGGCCTAGCTTAGAACTTGCTGTTTGTTGTTACTGTTGTGATGCATGTGAGATACAACTCTAAATGTGGGTGATTGTAAATGGGGACTGATTATAACTTCAAACCAATAGTTTTTAACTCACTAGGATGCCTTCTGGGACATGCAGGGGTAGCCTAATGAATGAGGCATGTGAGATGGAAGGAATGTGTGTGTGTGTGTGCCTGTGTGTGTGTGTGTGTGTGTGTGTGGAGGGCATTAGTCTGGTCATGTGTGTGTGTGTGTGTGTGTGTGCCTGTGTGTGTGCCTGTGTGTGTGTGTGCCTGTGTGTGTGTGCGTGGGGCATTAGTCTGGTCATGGGGGGGTTGCTTTGAGCGCATTAAGACATCACAAGTTGTTTCACCTTTCCCCATAACCAGAGATGGGCAAAAATACATCAAAATGTATTTTGATACAAAATACAAAATACCCCTCAAATAAATGTATTAAAATAAAATACAAAATACTGGTGCCAGAAAATGTAACAAAATACAATACATGTATTTTGTATTTAAAATATAGGAAATACTTTTTCTGGATTTTCCGTTTTCTCACAATTTGGTATAGCAGAGCATTCAGGTTTGGGCTATATAATGTACACAAAGCTCTGGTGAACCCCACAAAAAGGAAGTCACAGAATGTCAGTGTAACTAAGCAAAGCTATTAAAAGACAACAACTTGATTGATAAAGTGAGTAGCCTACTTACTTCTCTTTTACTGTACCTTGGCCAGTGGCATGGTAGCCTACTTATCTCTCTCTTACATTGGCCAGTGGCATGGTAGGCCACATAGTTCTATATTACAGTGTTAAGTGTCTCATACTGGTTCTCACTGACATCTTTATGACATAATAATCCTTCCATTTTGGTTCTTGAGACCCAACCACTGAGTAGCCAGTTTAGTTGCCTTTAAGAACTAACTTTTCAAATATTTCTGAAAAGTTAGTTGAGGATCTGAAGACTGAACTCGTGAACAATTTTTTGATTCGTGGAGAAAGTATTTTGAGTCTTTTAAATACAAAATTACTCCACTCTAAAGTATTTTACGTTAGATTTTTATCGGCCCTATCAAATACAAATGACAAAATACTCAAAAGTAATTGAAATACGTATTTCAAATACAAGTAATAGAAATACTGCCAATCTCTGCCCATAACCCATAATAATAACCCACAACAAAGAATTCACCAGTAAATGTAGAAATGATAAAACTCAATGAGATAAAGTTGAGTTATGGGATCATGTTTATGAATATCTAAGACTGACACTGAATTATATTCTCCATGAGACCATATCACACCTCCATATGATTAGAGTTGTTATTATCATTATTACTATTAATAATATTTCATAAAAGCAAAACCAACCCTTGCTGTCACTTTGTATTCGGTGTGGCCTTTCTCATGCGTGCGAGGGTCCGAGACGGTAAAGAAGCGGTAATATTCCTCTTTCACTTTCCGCGACATCGCTAATAATGACACAAATATGAATGAGTGTCTAATGTTGTTGTTACTATCACCAGGCTACGCTCACTTCCGGGTCGGTGACGTACCCCTTGCGTCATGACGTCACTGACGCTCATCGGCAGCGTTTGTAAAATAAAATAAAATACGAGTAGTGCGACGCTAGAGGGCGGTGTTGCGGTTGTTTTCTATACTGCAATTATTTAGGCCTGTGTGTCATTTGAGGTTGCTTCAGGCTTTTTTTTTTACAGTATAATTAGTTTTTTTTGTT
>PIJE02002153.1:27362-53159 GCA_002895965.2 Coryphaenoides rupestris
TTGGATTTTTAAAACGCTTTTATTTCCTGTACAAAGGATAAACGGTATGATTAAATTAAATGGTATGCAGAAAGCCAACATAGATAAATAACATTAATCAATAAATCAATAAACAAATACAACACAGTTGTATGCAAGTTTCATGACAGAGAGAGAGACAGAGAGAGAGAGAGAGAGAGAGACAGAGAGAGAGAGAGAGAGGCAGAGAGAGAGAGATAGAGAGACAGAGAGAGAAAGCCTGCATGCATGTATGTTTTTAGCACATAGGAGCTTCATATCTTGAGGTTAAATGTTCCATCCGGGCGGTTTAACCGTTGAGTAAATCTTAACTCTTAAAAACTTTGTCTTGCCCCTTTAAAAGATACACAGAACACACACACACAGAATACACAGAACATGCACACACCACAAACATGCGCACACACAATCGCCTACATACCACACAGACACAGCACACACAGAGATGAAGAGAAAGAGGTAAAAGATCACGTGCAAAGCTATGCCAGGTTTCCCACACTTGAGAGAGAGAGAGAGAGAGAGAGAGAGAGAGACATAGACTGCAAGATCAGTACACTATAGACTGTGTGAGGGGTTACCGGTACTGAAGCAAGCATAAAAGCAGTACCAGTGCTGAAAAGTGTTTCTGCAAACTGTGTAAAGTTTACACAACACACAATAAGCCCTTTGTGACTGTAACTGTGATTAAGGGCTATACAAATAAAATGGACCTGACTTGACTTGACAGACAACAGATTGGGCTGAGTTCAGTGTACACTCTTACATTTGTGGATTTTTAAAAGGCCGCAAGACAATTAGTAGAACTTGTTGGAACAAGGGACTGTGTCGTGTGTGTGTGTGTGTGCATGTGTGTGTTTATGTTTGTGTGTGTGTGTGTGTGTGTGTGTGTCTGTGTGTGTGTGTCGTGTGCGTGTGTCGTGTGTGTGTGTGTACGTGCGTCTCAAAATGTGTTTGCTTCAACTTTAACTCTACATGAAAAGGTCACGCCAAGAGAAATATAGGTTGTTTTCCAACCACCAATCTCAGAGGCCGTCAGCTATCGTCTAACAACGATTTACTACGATTAGGCCGAACGTTCATATGCAGAAACGTGTTCCTAGAGATTATCCAATCTATATAGACACACGGGTACTGAAATAGCATGAGGCCAGTGCTGTATTTTGCTATTTATATGCTGTGTACTTTTCCTATTTCTGTCAGGACATATTTGCACACCGTGGCTGTATATGTCTCTCTCTCCTCTCTCTCTCTCTCTCTCTCTCTCTCTCTCTCTCTCTCTCTCTCTCTCTCTCGCTCTCTGTCTATCTCTCTCGATCTATATCTCTAACAAAACCATGAAAATGTTTAAATAACAACAAGGAAGGAAGGAGTTAAAACTGTACTTTGACATCCCTCTCTCTCTCTCTCGCTCTCTCTTCTCTCTCTATCTCTATCTCTATCTCTCTCTCTATATATATATCTCTCTGTAACACAACCATGAAAATGTTTAATCACAACAAGAAGGAAGGAGTTAAAACTGTAGTCTGACACGTATTTTTTTCTCTCTCTCTCTCTCTCTCTCCACCCCCCCCTCTCTCTTGCTCTCTCTCTGGTCTCCAGGAAACAGTAAGGAGAGAGTGTGCACATTTACGCCAGCCAGTGTAGTCAACAGCGATGTAACTCTGGCCGGCACTGTATAACACACACACACACACACACGTACGTACCAAACACACACACACACACACACACACATGTACATGCACGTGATCGCATCCAGATGGCTTTGCTCAGTGTTGTTATGGGAGCAGCCCAGGCACCAGTTATGGAAGAGAGAGAGAGAGTATCACAGAGTAGAGCACATCGCTTTATTAGCTAGCTTGTGTATTGTTTTGGACACCACTAAGTCCAATTTAGGAATGGTATGCCAAAGCCTTTTGTAAAATGGCTCCTATGATTAATTAGGAGAGAACTACCACATGTTCAAATAAAAAGTATATCAATAAAGTATATATGTATATAAAAACGTGTTCACAACTTTTGTATAACACAGCGTTTTCTGTATGGCTGGGTAAGAACAGTAAAACAACACATAAACACATAAACACACACCCGAGTAAACACGCAGATAGAATAACTGCATTTGGTTCGCATCTGATAGCGTCTGGCTATAGACAGAGAGTTCATCCCCCCAGATCCTATTACCAATGTCCTCACGGGCCTTGAGATCAACATGTTGATTCAAGAGTCATGCTCCTCCTCCAGCCTCTCTCTCCTCTATTTTGTCCACTTAATAACTACGTTCTTCATTCGTTTCATCTAAGATAGTCGTCAGATTGCTGTTGAGTGGATAGAGGCTTGATAGGTCAATGAAAGAATGACATGTTGATTGATTGTCCGGAGATGAAACGGAGCACTTATTTGATCACAGTTTGCTGATCAAACACAGAATCAATCACAACGATTGACCCCATTGTTTGGTGGGTTTGGGCCGGAAGAGATTAGGCCGACGTTTTCAGTGGAAACTGATAAAAAAAAAGAGCTAATTAATCAATAGTAGCTACAGTTAACTTGATCAGATCTGAAGAAACTGTTGCTTCCTTTTAAACATGAATTCCAGAACACATCAAAGAATAATTTGCTCCAAGCAAACCATAAATGCCAAAATACTGCTGGTCGAGCAAATGTCTTTTTTCTTCTCATGTATGGGGAACATAATATTGTTGATGTTCATTCATTAACGTTTGATTGTTGTCTTATCATGTGGTTGCCCATATAAGTTATGTTATGTAATGTAATGTCTTGCATTTAGAAGGGACCAGAGAGAGTAAGAAAGAGAGAGACGAGAGAGAGAGAGGGGGGGGAGAGAGGAGGAGAAGGAGAGAGAGAGAGAGAAGAGAGAGAGAGAGGGGCCCATCGAGGAGATTGGCCCTTGGTTTTGTGGGCGGGGCCTCCGTGGCCACGATAAACCCATGAGCCATCCGCCTTTCTGTAGTAAGCGTAGTGCGCTCTTAAGACACAGACAGGACAGGCAGCAGCAGCCCTACACTTGGATCCATTGGACGCGGTTTCCCTTGAGGTAACTACTATTATTATTATTATTATTATTATTTATTATTATTATTATTCCATTGACGTTTATTTCATCAACAACTTTTGGACGTGGGCATTCAAGTCACCACAGTGAAATGAGGACGTGAGATAAAGTGTGTCGGTTTCCCGCGTCGTGTCGTTGGCTGACGTAAGACCGACGACGGAGTTTCGTCATGCTCGCCGTACGACTTATTATGTGTTTTAATCGTTTAAACTAGGATATTAACTAGGATGTAATTTGTTATTAATTTAATATAATGAATGGCTTATCTGTAATACAGCTATAAATATATACATACATATAGAGGTATATAAATAAATAGTCATGTTAGCAAGTTATTAGCGAATTTGATTGTTGTAACTCGGTTCTTCTAAACTAGGGATAGTATTATTATTATTATTATTATTATTTTATAATCAATTATGGGATATTTTTTATTGTCTGTAAGCTCCACGTTTCCTTATGAATGGGGCCGCTCGGGTTTCTCCACTCGACGTAAAACGACGTGATGACGTCAGAACGGGATCTCCCAGTTCTCTCCACTCCTTGACTCATTTGCATTTCCTGCCTTTTTAAGTTTAGTTCAAAGTTTATATTTGAAGCAAAATAAAGGAAAGACCAATATTTTTTTGTATTTTTTTTTGTACTTCATCTATATTTTTATACTTCTCCTAGGACTTAGACTTACTGTAAATTTGTACATCTGTAAATGTATTTTTTTATTATTATTCTGTTTGTTTCTCTATTGTTTTGTTCTATTGCTATGTAACCTGGCACAAGAATTTCCTTTGGGATTAATAAAGTTCTATCTTATCTTATTGAACTACTAATGCTCTAAAATCTATGGTCCTTTGATGCAAACGTTTAAAACGTAACCCCAAAACAGTCAAATGTTCCCCCCTTTTTTTAAATCTAATTCAACGGTTTTCCCATTTCAACCCCACCCCCCTAATCCTAACCTTTGACCTTTCCGCCACCACCACCACCAGGTGAACCTTTAAAAACGCGAGACCGGTCGAGATGAGTAAAGACACGGAGGTGGACATGAAGGACGTGGAGCTGAGCGACATGGACTCGGAGATGCAGCCCATGACGGGCGACGGCGCCAGCGTGGTGATCGCCGGCGTCGGGGAGAAGAACGGCACCGTCAAGGTGCCCGAGGAGGAGGTCAAGTTCACGGGCCTCTCCAAGGAGGAGCTGATGAAGGTGGCGGGCACCCCGGGGTGAGATAGCGGTTGCTCGGTGACTATAGGGGGGGATTTTCAAGGGGATTAACAAACTAATGATTTACCTGCAAGGGAGGGGGTTGTCTCTCTCTTTCTCTCCTTCTCCCTCTTCTTCTCTCTCTCTCCTCTCTCTCTCTTTCTCTCTGAAATAACATAAAACACACACAAATGCATGTCCTTAAACGCTTAAACGCAATTTTTAACTGTGGTCTATCTGTGTGTGTGTGTGTGTGCAGGTGGGTGCGTACCCGCTGGGTGCTGCTGGCCCTCTTCTGGCTGGGCTGGCTGGGCATGCTAGCGGGCGCCGTCGCCATCATCGTCCAGGCCCCCCGCTGCAAGCCCATCCCCGACATGAGCTGGTGGAACGAGGGATCCCTCTACCAGATCTCCGACCTCCAGGCCTTCTCCAAGAACGGCAAAATCGAAGGTGTGTGGGTGGGTGTGGAGAGAGAGGGGGTGTGTGTGTGTGTGGTGCGTGTGTATGCTTGTCCTCTGATGATGTGTGGAACGAGGGACCGGTAGTGTCTGCAAATATTTGCGTATAAAGGCAGTGAACTAGGGAATGAAGCAAAAGCAAAAATCGGAAGCAAAAGTTCGGGAAGACTATTTCGACGATTTGAATGAACATTACATACCTAATTTATTCAGCTTTTTCTTTTTATTATTATTATTTATTGAATTTTACAAATGGTTTTTTTTTTAAATGTGTAGAGATGTGTGATCTGGAGAATGAAAATGTGCAGCCGACTTTATCGGAAACAACACTTTGGGAGACAAATATCCATTTAATTGGCCTTTTTTTTATATTCTATTTTTAAAATCTAATTTGAGCGCATGGTCTCAGTGCGATCGTATGCCCTTAATGACAACAGCAGCGGCAGCATGGTAATCGTCACGCGTGACTAGCATGTGAGGAGCTGGCAGTAAGTCCGTAGACCTTGTTCCCTGACCACGAGATAACCACCACCATCAGCATCGCGGCGCCGCTGGCTCAGCTAACGGTGACTCAAGGCATGAAGAGAAGAGAAGAGACACAAGGGGGGGGGGGAGGAGGAAGGTCACATCACTAGCATAACGCTTTTAGTGCAAAGGTTTGACTCAACAGGCGGTCTATTCTGCTGATGCGGGAGGAAATGATTGTGACATCTCTCTCTGCCCGGGTGAAGGAATTTCCCACCTTTTTTTTTTCTTCCTCTATTCAAGATTTCTTTATTTACATATGTAACAAGTACACTGGAATGCTTACTCCCCATTCACTCCTGCAGTATTCTTCTAAACAAATTCTAAACAACTCTAAGCAATTAGTAATAGTACCTAGTAAGTAACAGTACAGTAAGTCTTATTCTGAACAGTATTCTTATAAACATATTTATGTTTACTCTGAACAATTAATAATATAGTACCTAATAAGTATGGTAAAAAGCAACAAGTAAAGTAGTAATACTCTGCTGTCGGTGCAAAAATGTATTAAAAGTGTCCGCGTGCAGTACAGTAATGTTCTTATCCTAGCATAAAAAATTGTAACTAGTAGATATGTATTTGACCGCGTTGTTGGTACTTGTTTTAATTTAAAAACGCCGCTGCGAATGCTTCGTCACGTTAGCATCAGGATCCTAAACAAGAATAACCAAAACGTGACAGCGAGGTGGGGGTGGGGGTGTAGACGCTCGTAAAGCCTGTGGCTGGGAACAGAAACGGGAACAGGGGTTAGCCGGTACAGACTCCCAGTCGGCCGCGGGCAGCATTCCAGAGGCCTGCACGTGACTCCCCTGGTGCACTGTTCACATGAAAGGGCCTGCTTGTACTCTCTTGTGAGGGGGGGGGCTTCCATCCACGTTGTTCCATGTTCCTCACCCTGAGTCAACACACGTGTGTGTGTGTGTGTGTTCACCCTCCGCCCCCTGCTGTTGTTTCAGTGTGCAAGAAAGATGAAACACCACCTGTTTGGTTGTTTTTTTTTTGGTTTGTCTTTAAAACACCACCTGTGGTTTTTGTTGTTGTGCATGGTCAAGGCGTGGAGAAGAAGCTGGATTGGTTGAACCAGCTGAAGGTGAAGGGTCTCCTGCTCGGGCCTCTGCACCAGGTGCAGGCCAACCAATTCAGCACCCTGGACCTCCAGAAGATAGACCCCACCATGGGCTCCCTGGAGGAGCTCCTCAGCCTGCTGGAGAAGGCCCACAAGAAGGGTAGGTTGACGCCGGAAGTGTGGGTGTGACGGAGATTAGAAATGCAACAGGGTTCCTACAGGGGGCCTTGACATTTACATTTTCATTTACATTAACATTTACATTTAGAGAATTTGCAAGTCGCTTTTATCCAAAGCGGCTATAAGTACAATAAGTGCTCTTGTCGAAAGAGAAATCCTTAAGTTTGTGAATGAGAAAAAAAAAAAGGCCTTCAAAGTTTTTACAAAATAGACATTCAGTAGTAAAGTGGTAAATGGATTGCATTTATATAGCGCTTTTATCCAAAGCGCTTTACAGTTGCCTCACATTCACCCATTCATACACTACAATAAACATTGACCGCCATCTAGTGGTGAGCAATATATTGACACGACGCAATATCATTACAGTGTGTGTGTATGGGGCTATGTCTCTCTGGTAGGAATCTCCGTGGTGTTGGATCTGACTCCTAACATCCGGGGGAACAAACCATGGTTCGGCAGCAGCAATTCTGTGGACGTCATGGAAAAACTCAGGGTAATTTAATAAGATGGACCTTTATTAATCCCAAAGGAAATTCTTGTGCCAGAGGTTGCTCAAAAAAATAACAACAACGTAAGAATAACAACAATAGAATAATAAATGGAAAATGTATAAGGTGTAAATGCTGACATCAGTTCTTAACGGAATAACAATAAAACATTTCGTTAAAAAAGAATGAACGGTAGAACTGGTATTGAAGAAGTAGTATTGCACGTGATATTAAATTGTATTATAAAGTAAAAGATTTTAATAGTTTGATTATACTTAATCCAAGTCAAGTGCATACGCTGCCTCCCCCTTGACGCCAAAGCACAGAAAGTATAAACGTGTTGTTTTTTTTGCTTGTTTTTGTCTTTTCCCTCCATGCCAGGCTGCCTCCGAGTACTGGCTGCGTCAGGGCGTCGACGGCATCAAGGTGTCGGACCTTGGCTCCGCCTTCTCCAACCCCGATTGGTCGTCCATCCCGAGCGCCGTGCAGTCCAACGAGACGGACGCCCCCAGGAAGAAGTAAGCAGGACAGAACTCTCCCCGCTGCCCTCCACCCCCCCCCCCCCCCCCCCCCCCCCCCCCACCTATAATGTGTGCATCTGCGTGGAAACGCTAATGTGTGTGTGTGTGTGTGTGTGTGTGTCTCCTTCAGGGCTCTGATCGGCGTGGTGAACGGCGAGCTGGTAAACCAGGTGTCGGAGCTCCTGAACACTTCCTCCGTCAACCTGCTGCTCTCCGATCTTCTCAGCATCAACTCCGGAGGTAGACCCCCCCCCCCCCACCCATGTTGTCTTTAGTTTCCCTCATTTAGTTTAGTAGTCGTTCAATTTACCCTGCCATTACAGGAACAGGAAGTCACTTTACCCTGACAGTACAGGAACAGGAAGTCACTTTACCCTGCTACGACAGGAACAGGAAGTCACTTTACCCTGCTACGACAGGAACAGGAAGTCACTTTACCCTACTACAACAGGAAAAGGAGGTTACTTTGCCCTGCCAATACAGGAAACGGAGGTTACTTCACCCTGCTACTATAGGAACAGGAAGTCACTTTACCCTGCTACTACCGTAACAGGAAGTTGCATTACCCTGCCAATACAGGAACAGGAAGTCACTTTACCCTGCTACTGACAACCGGGCAAAAGAGGGGAAAAAATGCTTTGCCGCCATGGAAAACTAAAGCACCTGCGTCCGTCTGGTTGTTTTTTTTGCCCGCCCAGGTGTGGAGCGTGCCGGTGTCGTGGAGTTTCTGCTGGCCCAGAACGACCCGAGGAACGTGGCCTGGACGCTGGGCGCCTCCAAGCGCAACCAGCTCTCCCGGGAGGCCCCCACGCCGGAGCTGGTCAAGCTCTACCAGCTGCTGCTCTTCGCCCTGCCCGGCACGCCCGTCTTCTCCTACGGCGACGAGATCGGCCTCCGGGACCCGGTGAGCCCTCCCCCCACCGCCACCCACAACACCGCTTGTATGTTGCATTGTGGAGAGAGGACTCCCTCTCCTTCCCCTATTGGTTAAAGATGCTCCACCTCTGATTGGCTGATGGGGTCACCACCTCTTAACAAGGAAACGTATTGAATGGAGGGGAATTTGTTCTGAAAGTTGATTTTTAAAACGTGCTGTCTCCTTTTTTTGTTGTTTTTTTTATCCTTAACGTTTTTATATTTGTGTGTTTTTTTTTCTTCAGTATTCAGAATCTCCCATGATGCTTTGGGACATCGAGAAGGAACCAGCAGAGGGAGCTGTTTCAAATGAGACCGCTGAGGTAAAGAGAGAGAGAGAGAGTGTGTGTGTGTGTGTGTGTGTGTGTGTGTGTTGTGTGTGTGTGTGTGTGTGTGTGTGTGTGTGTGTGTGTGTGTGTGGTGTGTGTGTGTGTGTGTGTGTGTGTGTGTGTGTGTGTGTGTGTGTGTCCTTTTTTTTTTTTTCTTCTCCACAACTTCATCTTTCAACATCTTAAACCTAATGAAAAAAATACCCACCATGTTGTCATCCCAGGCGGACAGGAAGCAGCACGTGGACTGCTGGAAGTGGTTCAAGGCGCTGAGCGAACTGCGGGTCAAGGAGCGCTCGCTGCTGCACGGGGAGTACCACAAGCTGCACGCCTCCACCTCCGCGATGGCCTTCCTGCGCCTCTGGGACCAGAGCGAGCGCTACGTGGCCGCCGTCAACTGGGGCTCGGCACCCTTCACCCTCACACTCAAGTCCCCCGGTAGGCGCCGACCTATATACCATGTCCTTCTTCTTTTCTTTTCTTTTTTACTTTAGCTGCATTTTATTTATTTTATTTTATATTTGTTAGTTTTTTGGCCTGTGAGTCTATATGAAACTCCTGCCAAGGGTATACATACATACATACATACATACATACATACATACATACATGAGTCTTGGAGCACAAGTCTACACAAATTGAATAACAATAAAACAAAGATCCTTTTATTTTTATTTAGGAATTTTTTTACTGAATGTTTCTTAGATTTATTTTTGTTCTATTTAGGCGTATACACGTTACATATATTATTCTTCTAGCAACCTCTGGCACAAGATCTTATATCTTATATTATTATTGTTAATTATTATTATTAATTTGTGTTGGGGTTTTTTTTTTATTGTTTTTTTTAGATAACTTAGAGATGCCAAAGGAGGCCATGGTGAAGCTGTCCACAGACCCGGACTTGGCGGTGGACTCCATGGTGAGCCTGGAGGAGCTCATCTTGGGCCCGGGGAAAGGCGCGCTGCTGCAGTTCCCCTTCGCGTCCTAGAGGGGGCGCCAACATCACACTAGACAAGAGGGCGTGCGCACCTCTTGTGGCGCTGCTGAAATGTTTCTTGAGGAGAGGGAGGAAATATGTTCTCTCACACACACACACACACACACACACACGATGTTTTATTAGTCAGGGCTGTAAGAGCTGCCAGTAAATAAAGGTGCACCATTATTGTGTGCACATTATTTTTGTAAGGCACTATTATGACACTATTATGTGCTTGAATATCAACCTTGGTGCTCAGAAAAAGTTTGAACTGTAGCATTGTGATTTTAAAATTTTTAATGAACAAATATGGCTTTGCCTTGTGCAGCATGCATGCAGTCTAATGTTTCATTTCATTCAGTGTTCTCCAACATTCCATTCTCATTCCTAGGGGCATTTTGTGAAATAATTTTTGTTGTCGTGTTTACTTTCGAACGTGAACTACGTGCATGTTTGTAAGAACATTTGTTTGTGAAGAAGAAAATTGACACTATTGACCACCGACATTTTACCCCCGAAACGTTGACTCGAAAGAAACGTGAGACAAATGAATAAAGATGACATTTCCACCTCCACTTACGGTCTCTTCATGGTTTTTATCGCAATGCTACTCAACCCTGATTAAAGCCCCCGTCCGTCTGTCTGCCTCGAAATGATGTGTACGCCTGTCGAGGTCAACACGGATGCAAAGGAAAACAAATAGATCAGCGCCCAAAAAAGAGAAAGGAGTTTCCATAATCCTTCATCCGTAATCCATCATCATGTGACGTCTAAACTGGGAGGAGGAAAAAAAAAAAAACAGATCCCAGATGCAAGATTTTCAGCGCAGGAGCGACACGAATGGAAGTTCCATCTTGCTTCACGTCACAATCCATAATTATATTCCAAAGAAAATCTCTCTTGGGCACCCTTGGCACCCTTGGCCCGGCAAAAAAAAAAGGTGTAAGGTCATTTTGCGAGGCCTACAGTTCCTTTTTGACGGCCTCCAGCATCCAGACTATGTGGTTGGCCCTTTCGATCTCCCGCTGGATGCTCTCCCACACGGCCTCCATGTCTTGGGATTCCCGGCGTATCCTGGCGCCGAGCCGCTGGACCCTCTTCAAGTGCTCCCGGTTCACGTCGAGCTCCGGGACGCCGCCCGCCAGACTCGCGGCGACGCGCTCCGTCTCCGCTATGGTCTCGGCAACGATGTGCCGCTGCGCCTTGTAGCTCTCCTGATTGATCATTAATGATTATTATGGATGATTAGATTATTAGATTGCTATGTCCTATGTACTGTGTGCATTGCTTGGCATGTTGTATGTTCTTAGATGTTGGTAATCTTTAGACTAAATGTTGCCAAACATGTCCTATTTTAACATTGAAATGTATTTACTTATTTCACTTCATTCATCATCGTATTATTTGAAGACACGGTGGCCCACCTTGATGGAATTGGCCCTGGATTCCAGGAGTTTAATCCCCCTCTTGAGGTTTGCCTGAGAGAAATAGAATTTTTTTTTTTTTTTTAAAGATGGAAAAATTATATATATATATTAAATTATATTCAATACAATTCTCAGAGCTGCAGGTTATCTTTGTGGCAAATGTATTAACTTGGGAGTGTTATATGTATTTAACGCTTTAAGGTTTGCTGCAGACAAACAACTCAGTCACGCAAAGAATTGTATTTTAAGGATAAAGGACCTCAGGCGCAGGGGTGTCAGCGTTCATTCAACTGCAACGTCAAACGTCAGTGCCACGGACAGGTGGATCACACGGATATTCTATACGAATGGCATTGCGACAGACCTAGTATGACATAGTATGTGAAAAACAGGTTCACTTGCTGTTTGTACCTGAACAACCTTCTTTGTAACAGTCTTTGTAAACGTTAAGCCATAAAGCCTACAAAGCAAGACTCTTTATATCCTAAATAATACTTAGATTAATACTGGCTGAGCCAATGGTTACCGTTAGCATGAGCCAGGGCTTTTTTTATACTGCCTTTTATATATATTTTTATATTTCAGGCTACATTTGAACAGTTACGTTTGTTTATTATGATTCAAATATTGATTGATTAGATTATTTCTGGTCTCATGTTTTTAAGAGGGGAGAATGTAAAAGTAGGATATATAAAACAACGATAACAAAAGAAACGTTTTTATAAGCCTATAATAGGGAGGAGCAGCTCAAGGGCTGTAGGTTCCTGACCCCTGACACCTGACATCTGACCCCTGACCCCTCAATGATCAGCTAGAACCCCCACAAAGCACACAAAGTTTATTGAAATCACCGCTCCCTTTCTCCCTTTCTCCCTCCATTCCTCCCCATGTTTCTCAGCCATCTACCCTTTTTCCCAGCAGGTAAAACACAGGTGTAGCTCATAATAACATAAATAAACACATAAATAAAATGAATGCATATTTGTGTGATAATCTTAGGCACTCTTTAAGAATATAAGTTATGATGTAGTTGTTGCCAGTATAGACACACACACACATACACACACAAATCTGGGCAGAGTATAGACATATGAACAGGATGTATTTATTTACCAGTGTCGAGTTGTCCTTCAGTGAATGTGCCAGACACACAAACATCAACAGGCCGAATACGGACAAGACTGTGTGGGTCCTCCTGAACATCCCAAAAGCACTAGAAGAAGAACCTCTGGCCACAGGCAGGGCAGTCATTGCTGTTTTTTCCTGTCCGTTTGGTGTAAAGAAAATAATAGAAAATAGAGAAAATAGAAAAAATAGAAAAAATAGAAATGAATATAAATACATTTAATAAATACTTATTTAATAAATAAATAATAAATAATAAGTCATAATATTAATGGTCATTATTACATGGATTATAATTGCAAGTATAATTATAATAAAAACTATAATAATATTTTTGTGATTTTAATGATTTTAGTTTTTATCATAAATATAAGGACGGTTATTATCATGACCATCAGTTAAGCGTAATTTTATTTGTAATAGCAACAAGAATGATCCTGTCCTCACCTGTTTGCCGGGAGTGAGAGAGTGAGAGTCTTGAGGTGAGAGGTTTGAGGGCCAGGTGGAGGTGTGACAATTGGCGCACTGCGCATGTGCGGGAAAGAAGGGGCGTGGTTCCCTTATCTCCTCCCCCCACCGGTCGGTGTCTGAGTGTTGAGCTGCTGTGCCTTCAAAAATGAATCCCGTTTTTCAAGAGTGACTCTCTCCTCCCCCCCCCCCCCCTCTCTCTCTCTCTCTCTCTGTCTCTCGACCATTTCCGTGACTTGCCCGTCGTGACTCAAACAATGTTGTTGTATGGTAACCATGGAGATATATTTAAATTATTCAATTTAAAGAGCTTCATTGGCATGAGAAACGCGAGTGGTAAATAAAAACAAAAACAAAACAAATCTAATTTACAATTGTCGATTTACAAATGTACAATTGTAGATATCCTATAATAAAGAAATGCGTACACAAAGCTGCAATATTGCAATCAAATGAATAAATATGAGTATCTAAAATATAAATTGACAGTCTTTATGGAGGTTGTAGTCTCTCTCTCTCTCTCTCTCTCTCTCTCTCTCTCTCTCTCTCTCGCTCTCTCTCACCGCCAGCCTTCGTCACGATTGCGTCAGCGTGGATGAGAGAGAGAGAGAGAGAGAGAATCAGTGTTTACCACACAGCAGCTCCATTTCGGCTTTACCGGGAAGAGAGACATAGTGAGAGAGCGGCAGGGAGAGAGCGAGCGAGAGAGAGAGAGAGAGAGAAGGAGAGAGAGAGAAGGAGAGAGGAGGGAGAGAGTCATTCTTGAAAAACGGGATTCATTTTTTGGAGGTACAGCTCATCACCGACGGGAGAGCGTCGCCATCCTCCTCCACCTCCTCCGTCTCCTCCTCCTCCTCCTCTTCAGCACCTCAGACAGCTCCACAATGGCTCCGATGGACGCGGCGGGTGGGGCTCCGATCGGTGAGTCTCTCTCTGCGTGTGTGTGTGTGTGTGTGTGTGTCTCTCTCTCTCTCTGTGTGTGTGTGTGTGTGTGTGTGTGTGTGTGTGTGTGTGTGCGTGTGTGTGTGCGTGCGTGTGCGTGCGTGCGTGCGTGCATATGTACAGTATGTGTGTGTGTGTTGCTCTCTCTCTCTCTCTCTGAACGCCCCTGTTGCACGGAGTGGGGGGGTTAAGGAGTGTATAGAGACTCTGGAAAACTTGCATGTGAAAAATACACATCTACCATTGAAACAAACACACACTACGCGATATCAAGCTGTGCTGAGCCCCCATTTTATAGAGGGACACATAGAGGCAACTATATCCATTGCATCATGGCGATATAAGGGATCTCCTATACCGCTATATACCACAGACAGACTGAAGTCATGAATAAATGCATGCAAACACACACTGGTGAAGCAGATGCTTGTTTTGGGTGGTGCTCGCTGTGAAAAGCAGGGCTGGGGCCCACCGACCAAATAGATAATGTGAATAATTCATCCGTGAAGACTAAGTTGGGCAAAATTAGAATGAATGAATTATTCCAATGTCAGACAGTTCCCTGTAATTGTGTAATGGAGGGCAGCAGTTAAGCGGTGAGTCAGAATTCTGCCTGCGTCAGCAACGGGGCTGTCGGGAACTGGCAGGGTTTTCACTTCATGTTCCCTCTCTCCTTTCTTTGTCTCTGTCTCTCTCTCTCTCTCTCTCTGCCTCTCTCTCTACCTTTCTCGACCTCTCGCTCTCTCTCTATCTCCACACAGTGGAGTTGCCCATCGGAGTGACCGTGGTGAGCCTGTTCGGTCTGGTGTTCACCGCCTCGGCGTTCGCCTGGATCTGCTGCCAGCGCAAGAACACTACCGCCGCCGCCGCCAAGTCCCAGAAGGCGCCGCCCTACAAGTTTGTGCACATGCTCAAGGGGGTGGACATCTACCCCGAGAGCATGGGCGGCAAGAAGAAGTTCGCAAACTGCGACGCCCACTCCGGCAACGGCAACGCCCACGCCGGGAAGACGGACGTGAACGGGAATTGCCACACCTCCTCGTCGATGGTCGTTCCCTCCTCCTCCTCCGGCGGCGGTGGCGGCACGGGTGGCGGCACGGGTGGCGGCACGGGTGGCGGCACGGGTTCCGGCGGTCCGGCCTCCAGCCCGTACGGCTCCAGACCGGGCCTGCACCTGGACCTGAACGGCAAGCAGGACCTGAATGGGAACTTCCCCAACCAGGCCACCTACAACCAGCAGAAGGTGCGCAGCTCCCCGGACCTGGAGGTGCCCTCGCCTCAGACGGGGTTCACGCAGCCCGGGCGCGATCCCACCTCCGCTTCCAGCGGCTCCCCGTCATCCAGCCTGGCGCCCACGCCGGCGGCAGTGGTGGTGGACGACATCGACGACGACAATGACAACAACAACAACAAGGGGGGGTCCCGGGGGGAGGAGAGCGATGCCGGGCTGGGAACTCTGCACTTCTCCCTGGAGTACCAAGCCCAGAGGAAGGCCTTTGTGGTCCACATCATGGTACGGCTCGTTCGTTGTGATGTAACGGTTCCAACGTTCCCTGATTCGTCCCCCCCCCCTACCACTTTAGGCCCCGCCTTTTATTTTCGCCCCAGTGTTTTGACGATACTTCTCGCCTTTGTGCTGCCCTGGAATCAGAATCAGGTTTATTACCATAGTTTTTACAAACAAGGAATGTGCTTTTGTGGAATTGGTGCATAACATTGAACATTAAACATTAAAGTTATAATATAGAAGTTCTCAAAGGTTCCCACAAATAAAAAAAAAATATATAAAAAATAAGCAATGTGTCCGCATGGGAGTCAGTGGGGTTAAACGTTAATATAACGTTTAGTATAGTGTCCATGGAGGGTGGGAATCGGTGGGGATCAGTGGGGGTCCCGGGTCTTGTTAATAAGGCCGTAGAAGTATGAGATATTACACATACATTGTGTAATATTAAATGTTAAATAACACACGAAAGCCCATGAGAACACACAGACACACAGTGTCTACGTTGGAGTCCAGACCTTTTCGGATGTCGACGCCCATCTGCATTGCGGACCAAAAAGCCCATTGAAACCTGAATCCATCCTTAATTTGATCATCACATGATCTGAGTGTGGACCAAACGATGCACAAGGTGCAGGTTTAATTCCCCTCTTCCACTTCCTCTCTTGCTTCCTCATTTGGAGGGAGGTGATCTGATCTGCTTTGAACTCTACATAATTCAATGGATCCGTACATTTTTTTTGTTTGTCCCTTTTTGATTTCGACCTCAGGAGGCGCACGGCCTGACCCCGACGGACGAGCAGTCGCTGACCTCCGACCCCTACATCAAGCTGACCCTGCTGCCTGAGAAGAAGCACCGGGTGAAGACCCGCGTGCTCCGGAAGACCCTGGACCCGGCCTTCGACGAGACCTTCAGCTTCTACGGCATCCCGGCGGCCCGCGTGCCGGAGCTGTCGCTGCACTTCAACGTGCTCAGCTTCGACCGCTTCTCCCGCGACCGCGTCATCGGCGAGACCCTCGTCCCCCTGGCCGGGATCGACCTGTCGGAGGGCCGTGTGCTCATGAGCCGGGGAATCGTCAAGAAGAACGTCAAGGTACGTAGCATACGCCCGCTAGCATACACGGCGCGCTACCATTATGTGCTCGCTAGCATACATGTGCTAGCATAGGTGCGCTATCATACGCAGCACACTAGCATATAAGCCCGCTAGCATATATGTATGTCAAATTGCAGTGATGGGAAGTAACGAAGTACAAATACTTCGTTACTGTACTTAAGTAGATTTTTCAGGTAGGCCTATCTGTACTTTACTTGAGTATTTATTTTTTTGACAACTTTTAACTTTTACTCCGTACATTTAAACACGAATATCTGTACTTTCTACTTTTTACATTTTCAAAACGGGACTCGTTACTTTATGTTTTATTGGTCTCAACCTAAATGGATGGACAACAACATATAGAGAAGACATTCGGTGTATCCATCCGCGTTAGAGGAGCTCTGATTTCACGCAAGTGACGTCAGACGTAACGAGACGAAACAGACTTCAAAATAAAATACGAGAGGAACACGTGACGTAACTAGCGAGAACTAAATATGATGAACAAGAAGCCCCCCCCCACACACACACACACACCTGTGTGTGTGTGTGTGTGTGTGTGTGTGTGTGTGTGTGTGTTACAATATTATGTATAATGTGTCAGTAAACATCATACTATGACAAAAGTGTCAAAAGTTTCCAGTTCTGTTGCTGGCATTGAAAGCTGATTTTCTGCATCTGAGCCACGCTAATATTGGTCCACGTTAAGTTGATTATTTTCAATATATTAAGAATTAAAATGGCTACTTTTTACTTTTTACTTGAGTAAAGAATTTGAATCAGTACTTCAATTCTTACCAGAGTCATTTTTTAGGGTTAGGGTTAGTATCTGTACTTCTACTTCAGTAAAGGATGTGGATACTTTTGCCACCTCTGCCTGTCCTCTTGACTCTCACACTCACACACACACACACACACACACACACACACACACACACACACAGTTAAATAAGGGGGTTGGGGATTGACTGTAGATCTGTCTCTGTTTGTTGTCAATTGTCATTCATATTCAATGAAAACATTGCATATCACTCCCACAACAATTGGTCTGCTTATTTATGGCTATTTACAATTAATTTGAATATTTACTTTTTACTTCTGGTACTTAAGCACATTTTAAATCGGATACTTTTGTACTTTTACTCAAGTAGTGTTTGAATGGGGGACTTTCTACTTTTACTGGAGTAATTATTTTACTGCATGCATCCAGCATGCTAGCAGGCACCACCTGCTCTGTCTGTCACCTCACTTTACCTGCAACTTTACAATAAATCGGATTAAGTAACTAAGCCAGTCAGTTTGCACTGGCTTAGCAAATGTAACTTGGCCAGCCAACAAAAACACACACACCCACACAAACATACACGCAGTGCACAGTGAACTGGTCTGTAGTCACCTTCCTGTGTTGGTGGCATGCAGTATCAATAGAATGACACAAGAAAACTACACCCAAAAAGGAAACAGGATCTGCCAGTAAACTATTTGTGATCAATCTCTCAATTCCTCCTCCCTCCCCGTTCGCCCAGAAGAGTTCTGGTCGCGGGGAGCTACTGCTCTCCCTGTGCTACCAGTCTACCAGCAACACCCTGACCGTGGTGGTGCTGAAGGCCCGCCAGTTGCCGAGAACCGACAACAACAACGGACCCATAGGTAGACGCACGCCGCACACACACACACACACACACACACAGCTATATTGCTAATGGGACTGAAACGCACACATGCACACACACACACACACACACACACACACACACACGCACGCACGGACAGCATGTTTGCACAACCGATCTCTCGATCCTCGTCGCCATCCGTCACCTCCCCCCTATTGATCGCCGTATTGATCGTCGGAAAGGGATAATAGGGCCGCTCCTTAAGGCAGCTTGCGTCTGTGTGTGTGTGTGTCTGTGTGTGTGTGCCCCTGCATGTTCCCTGCATGTCGCCCAGCGCGGACCACCCACCCGACAGAGTCATGTGACGTTTTTACCGCCAGAAGTCGGCCCCCGACTGCAGAGGGGGCCTTGAATGTCTTGAAACTGTCACCACGCCTAGTTTGGACCTTAACTTACTCTTTTCTACACCATCTAACCCATTCTCTCTCCTCTTCCCTCCATCCCCCCATCCCCCACCCCCCCATCCCTTCCTCCCTTCATTCCCTGACTTATTTCCTTCTTTTCTTCCTTCCACTACGATATTTCCCTTCCTCCCTTCCTCCTGTCCTCCCTCCCGTCCTCCCTCCTCCATTCCGTCCCCTCCCTCCCCCGTCAGACCCCTACGTCAAGGTGAACCTGTACCAGGGCAAAAAGCGCGTGTGCAAGAAGAAGGCGCACGTGAAGAAGTGCACGCCCAACCCCGTCTTCAACGACGTCTTCGTCTTCGACCTGCCGTCCGACAGCGGCCTGAGGGACACCAGCGTGGAGCTCCTGCTGCTGGACTCCGAGGGCCCCCGTGGTGGCGGCGGCGGCGGCGGCGGCGGGGTGGGGCACGACTCCCACGGCTCCAAGCCCGTCCTGGGGCGCCTGGTGCTGGGCACGGACGCGGCCGGCACCCCCGGGCAACACTGGCGGGAGATCTGCGAGCACCCGCGCCGCCAGATCGCCAAGTGGCATGCCATGTTGGAGGACTAGCGACGCAGGGGTGGGGGGGGGGGCTTGGGGTGGCGGGAACGTCAACCCAACTTGTTTACCGTTTTTGGGGTTAGGGAGCTGGGGTGGGATGGGTGGGTTCTCTTTAAGCATGGAAAGATCCGGGTGATGCCATGTGGACATTCATTCATGTGAGGGAAAGTAGAGGAGAGTTGCGTTGGACTTTTTTTTTCTCCCCCATATTACTGGGTTTTTGCATGGTGTGTGCCAATACATATAGTCAGTCAGTCAGTCAGTCAGTCAGTCAGCCAGCCAGTCGGTCGGTCAGTGAGCCAATTAACTAATCAACCAAGCAACCAATCAGCTCATCCACCAATCAAGCAAATCTGCCAATTCACCAAACAGCTCATCCACCAATCAAACACATCAGCCAATTAACCAATCAGCTCATCCACCAATCAGCTCATCAACCAAATCAACCAAATCAACCAAATCAACCAAATCAACCAAATCAACCAATTAACAAATCAGCGCATCCACCAATCAAACACATCAGCCAATTATCCATTCAGCTCGCAAACCAACCAACCAATCAACCAATCAGCTCATCCACCAATCAAGCAAATCAACCATTGAACAAATCAGCTCATCCACCAATCAAACACATCAGTCAATTATCCAATCAGCTTGCAAACCAATCAACCAATCAACCAATCAGAGTTCAGAGCAGTGAGGCGGCGGCGGCGGGGGGCAGGACATGGCGAAGGGCAGACATCCGCTCTTAACCTCCCACAAAGCATACCGCCGTGACATTCTCAACCGGTGGTGACGTGCGCGCGACCCTCCTCGTCTCCACGGCAACGGCGGAATCGTCGCGGCAACCGCGTGGACCGCAGACTCGTCCTGAATGTGGCTCATCTCAGTCTCTCTCCTCCTCCTCCTCTCCTCCTCTGCTGTTTCCTCCTCCCTCGCTCCAGCCCTTTGCTGTTACGAATATGTTCATGTGTACAGAACAGAGGAAAAGAAGTGGAAATGTATTATTTTTTATTTATTACATTTATTTTGTAAAGACTATGGGGTTTGTTTTGTAATATGATATATTTTTGTTTTTTTTTGGTTTTTGTTTTGGTTTTTTTCGTTTTGTACTCCTTACTGTAGATTTGTCGGACATGTTTCACGCGCACATGTTCAGGTATATTTCTCAGTGTTTCCTCTTCTTCATCATGTTACTTCATATGATGATGATGATGATGATGATGATGATGATGATGATGATGATGATGGTGGACGAGGGTACTGCGGACCGCTTGTCTGTGTGTTTTCTATCTGTAACTGCGTTGCTTGTGTGTGTGTGTCTGTGTGTGTGTGGTGTGTGGTGTGTGTGGGGGTGAGAGTGTGCGCTCCTATCTATGTGTGTATATGCATGAGCATACCATTTTGAGTAGATAGCACCTATGTGTGTGTGTGTGTGTGTGTGTGTACGTGTGTGCGCGCATGCGTGTGTGTATGTGTACGTGCGTGTGTGTGTGTGTGTGTGTACGTGTGCGTCTACGTGTGTGTGCATGCATGAGTGTTTGCCGCGTGAGTGTGTGTGGGAGCCAGATACTGTTTACTGTAGATTGTGTTGTCCCCATTACTGTGAGCACAAAAAGCTAAAATGTACCTGTATGTACGCTACTATAAAACATGGCAAGATCACCAAAGTTGAGTTTGTCCTTCTTTGTACCCTACCTGTTTACAAGTGTGTTTGTGTGTGTGTGTGTGCGTGTGTGTGTGTGTGTGTGTCTGTCTGTCTGTCTGTCTGTGTGCCACGATTCATGAGTTGGTCCTTGGTTTGAATGCAAGAGCATTGTGTGTGTTGTGTGTGTGTGTGTGTGTGTGTGTGTGTGAGTGTGTGTTCAAGATTCAAGATTCAAGAAGTTGTGAAAATGAATATTTACAGCAAAAGAGCAGCAGGAATGAGAAATATAAACAAATAGGCATATAAACAGCAGGGCAATATAAAAAACAAAACAAATATGAAAAAATTTGAGAATAAAGTGAGTACAGACCATGCATGATTGCATGTATGTATGTATGTACTGTATGTGTGTGTGTGTGTGTGTGCGTGTGTGCGTGTGTGTGTGTGATGGAAAAATCTCAATGACCAAATAACGTTAAATTAAGTAATAACAAACATACATTTATTCTAGAGACAAAACAGGACACAACAAATATTCAGCGCTGAAGGATCACATGCTTCAGGAGGAACAATGCGGATTCCGTCCCGGCCGTGGAACAGTGGACCAGCTCTTTACCCTCGCAGGGTTGTTGGGGGGGGGGCATGGGAGTTTGCCCATCCAGTCTACATGTGCTTTGTGGACTTGGAGAAGACCTATGACCGTGTCCCCCGGGGAATCCTGTGGGGGGTACTACGGGAGTATGGGGTACCGGGGCCGTTGGTACGTGCCATTCGGTGCCTGTACGAACAAAGTGCGAGTCATGATGTTGGAGGGTGTGAGCCACGAACAAAGTTTACACAGAGCTTATAAGGATTCGTCTATTAGCTTATAAGGATTAATCTCCAGAATGTTACAACTGTCGTAAGTGAACTTACTGCTAACTTCTTGTGCAAAGGCCCAACCACGCCTGTATTTCCTCAGGCGACTGAGGAAATTCAACATGTGCCCCCGCATCCTCAGAACATTCTACTCCTGTACCATCGAGAGTGTTCTTACAGGATGCATCACCGTCTGGTACGGGAACTGCACCGCACTGGAGCGTAGAACACTACAGAGGGTGGTGCGGACGGCCCAGTACATCGTTGGAGGTGAGCTTCCCTCCCTCCTGGATATATACACCAGGCGGTGCGTGGCCAAGGCCAAACGGATTATTAAAGACAACAACCACCCCAGCCACGAACTGTACACACTCCTACCATCAGGCAGGCGATACCGCAGTATCAAATGCCACACGAGCAGACTCAGAGACAGCTTCCACAGTCAGGCCATCAGGCTGCTGAACAAGTTCGGCACTGTTGTACTGTTTCGCCCAACGTAATTGCTCAAGCACAGCCTTGAACAAAAGGAAAAATGTTTTTGTATTAGTCTCGCACATACATGTTGTTTTGCAAGAGACTCTACTCAACTCTGTGACCTAACTTTCCAGGACACTATGGCACCATTTCATAAGGTCATATCCCTGATTAATGAGGGAGACCTTGAGGAGAATCCCAGACGTCTTCTAGAGAGGAGACCTCTCCTCCTAGGCACTCAATGCCAATCCCGGATTTGTGGTGTATGCTGTACCTTATTTGTGGAAAACACCAGATGTCTTCTCCTCTCCCTGAGAGGCGCACATCCTTATAAGCTCTGTGTAAACTTTGTTTGGGGCTCACACCCTCCAACAGTCATGACGGCCTGTTGAACTATGTGATCCTTCAGCGCTGAATATTAGTTGTGTCTCTAGAATAAATGTATGTTTGTTATTACTTAATTTTTACGTTATTTGGTCATTGATTGTTCAAGATTTTCTTTTTGCATGCCTCCGATTGGGGGGAGAGAGAAGGCATTTGTTGTCCAGCCAAGCCAAGCCCCGCCTCCGCGATGGTGTCATCCGGCGATGACATCATCGGCCTTCTATTATGGACGAGCGGCCAGTGATGTGATCACAGCTGAGTGCTGCTGTAGGGTGAGGTCACCATGACAACATGTTTACTGTCAGCTAAGTGACTCAGCAACAAGAGTTCCAGAACAAACAAATGACCCTCAATAAATGACCCTGCACGCGTAGTTTTAATACAAATATCTCTACATCATCTTCATGTCCTGTGCAACCTGGCACAAGAATTCGGGATTAATAAAGTTCTATCTTATCTTATGTCGTCATGACCTAGATGTTTCTTCTATCCATTTTAAAAAGTTGACCTTGTTAGACCGACCCAGCATTATATATATGTAAATGTAAATCTATGATGAGCATATAAACTAGTAAAAATGGTAAATGGATTACATTTATATAGCGCTTTTATCCAAAGCGCATTACAGTATTGCCTCACAAATGTTGGATAAACCGTTCCTTTGTTTTGTTTTATTTCATTTTTGACGCATGTAGAAACTTTTCACTTGTTCAAACGCCGCGGCTCGCAGGATGTGATGATCTGATTGAGATTTGACTGACAGAATAAAACTAAGGCTAAATATGATCAAATATGATCTTCCTTCCTCCACTCTCTCTCCTCCCTCTGTCTCTCTCTCTCTCCTCCCTCTCGTCGCCCGTTGTGGTGCATTTGTTGGCATCTGTATGTCACCACCAATTCTCTCATTTAGCTCTCTCTCTCTCTCTCTCTCTCTCCAAAAGGGGCATATATAAAGCGCTTTACATTGCCTCACATTCACCCAGTGTCCCTGAGCAAGACACCACCTAACCCTACCTGCTCCTGACGTGTTGGTTGTTACCTTGCATGGTTGACACCGCCGTCGGTGTATGAATGGGTGAATGTGAGGCAATACTGTGAAGTGCTTTGGATAAAAGCGTTGTATAAATGCAAACCATTTACCATTTACCATTTACTTGTAGCATCGTGTAGCATCTTATGCTAGCTATCCTGCGGTTTACCAGCAAAGGGGTTAACCTCGTGCTTGAAACTTGTTCTGTTCAAATCTTCATGTACCATCAGTGATAGATTGATCGTCCAAGTACAATGGAATGCTAACTCCCCGTATTCTTCTCAACGTGCATTCTAAAACAATTCTGAACATGCAGGCTAACAGGAAAAGATGCCGTGGTTTAGACGTCTGTGTAAGATAAAACCACCGGCTCCGCTCTCGATGGACGATCCCGTTTAGCAGCAGCGAAAACCCGTATAGCAACTTGAAAACTCAAATGGTTTAAACTTGTCATCACCCTGCCGGATTCCCCACAAAGACAAAGGCAAAAACAGTGAGCCACTCGAGGCCACCGACGCACGGCCATGTTGACGAACGTACCGACACGGTGGAGCCATGACACTGACCTTGCGCGTACGCGTCCACGTGCGCCATGTCCCCGCCGCACTCCGGCAGGCGGCCGCATGGCCACGACAACCAGCCCCGGGCCTGCGACTGCTTCTCCTCCTCCTCCTCCTCCACCTCCTCCTCGTCCTCCTCCTCCTCTCCTCTGCTGTCCCACCGGGTGTGAGTGTGATTAAACTTTCTGAGTTTAAGTTCATTTATTTATTTACAGCGCACATTTCAAAACAACCACCACGTCTGGCTAACAAACAATATTAGCCAGACGTATGCTAGGCTAGATCCGCCTACCCAGTGGACCAACCGCTAGCAACTGGTCGGCGGATCTAGCATCTAGCCCGGCGTACATCTGGGAGCACTCCCACTTGTGATGTCATGAGGGGGGGTGTGGCGGGGTTATTATAAGGTAAGGTGCAGCATCCTCACACACAGAGGTTCAGTTATTATTGTTGTTTCCCAGTTTGCTTGTTCAGCAATGCGACGCTGATGACAGGCACAAATGATCTGCGTGCCCGGTGCTGGTTATGTGGGATGACCGCCTATACCTGTCTGCTGGGGTCCTGATGGTAACAGAGTCAAACCAGGACGTAGCTACCACCCGACTCACCTGCATATACTCACCTCGCTGCCACGGAGACCGGTGCGTACAGTGCTCCGTCGCCATGGCAACAAAAAGTCTATTGGGTAGATGGGGGGAGGGGGGTTATGGAGGGGGAGGTGGGACGGGGGGGGGGGGTTAACTGAACACACCCTTTGTGGGCACGAACAACACACACACACACACACAGGCACACACACATACACACACGCACACACACACACACACACACACACACACACACACACAGCAACAGTGCCAGTTGTCATAAACTTATAAGACTGGTCTCCATCTCGCCGTCTCTCCATCTCTCCTCCTCTGAAAGTCTATTGCCACCTGTGGACTTCATGCGGTTGCCATGGTGACCCACCACCCCCACCCCCCCCCCCCGCCCTCCCTCCCTTGCCATGCTATGCAATGCGGATCTCTCATTGGCTGCAACGCATCCCGACGTGTGCTGATTGGCGGGGTAGAAGACAAGATCACAACCTCATCCACAGGACTGCTAGAGGGGGGAGAGGGAGACAGAGGGGGGCGGGGTAACGAGGAAAGAGAGAGAACAAGGTGAGAGAGAGAGTGGGACAGAGAGAGAAAGGGAGAGGAGAGCAGATAGAGACAGGGACGAGAAGAGAGAGAGAGCAGAGAGAGACAGAGGGGGAGAGGAGGAGAAGGGGAGGAAGAGAGAGAGACAGAGGGAGGAGAGAGAGAGAGACTGAGGGAGGAGAGAGAGTGGGAGGACAGGAGATATATTTGATCATATTTAGCCTTAGTTTTATTCTTCAGTCAAATCTCAAATCGAATCATCACATCGCCGCACCTGCCGGCGTCCTTGAACAAGCGAAAAGTTCTCTACATGCGGTCAAAACAAATAAAACAAAACAACAGGAACCGTCCGTTTGCGAACATCCTGTTTCTGAGAAGTTATTAAAAGTATTGCGTTGAGCACCATTCTATACGAACATTGCTTGAGGCATACTGTATGCCCGTTTGGATAAAGCGCATATATAAATGTAATCCATTTTACCCATTTATTATTCTATATGCTCATCTAGATTTAATTACATAATATAATGTGGTCTGACTTAAGGTCAACTTTTTAAAATGGATAGAAGACACTCTAGGTTCATTGACGACCATAAGATAGATAATATAGATAGAACCTTTATTAATCCCTAAATCTTGTGCCAGGTGCACAGGACATGAAGATGATGGAGAGACTATTTGTATTAAAACTACGGGTGCAGGTGTCAAGTTATTGAAAGTGCGTTCAATTTGTTGTTCTGGATCCTTGTTGCTTGA
>PIJE02002153.1:53184-60684 GCA_002895965.2 Coryphaenoides rupestris
ATTAGGTCCGTAGTAGGGTTAAGTTGGTGGGTCTGATTGTTCGAAGGTAGGGAGGTTAGGGGGGTCGAATAGTTAGGTTGGTGGGTAAGTTTAGGTGGGTCTGATTGTTACGTAGGGTAGGGAGTTAGGGATGGTCGATAGTTATGGTTAGGGTAGTTAGGGAGGTAGGTTGTAATAGGGTAGGTAGGGTAGTTAGGTGGTCTTGATTGTTACGTAGGGAAGGGAGTTAGGGTGGTCGATAGTTGGTTAGTAGTTAGGTGGGGTGGGTTGTTACGTAGTGAGTAGTTAGGGTGGGTCGTTAGTAGGTCGGTTTTCAATAAATTGGGAACGGTTCACTTTTTGAGAATGTAACATGACGTCATTGGTTTAGCTGAGAAGAGGCGGAGTTATTGAGGGGCAACAGGTTGACAACAACAAGAACAACATTTCAAGATGGAGAACATTATGCTGCGTTTGTGCTACCGGTTGAAAGGCACGTTTTACTTAATTAAGTGAATATTCAGGAAACTGTGACGTTGCGTTCAAGTACAAAAGTACCACAATATCGACCACAAAGAAGCCATCGGAAGCCGTCGAACTGAGCAATGTTGTTATGGAGACGAAATACACAAAATCTTATTATTACAAACTATTACGAGCCCAGCAGAAAGTAGCAGGCAATAAGAAAGTGAAGTTCCCCGCGGCGAAATACACATAATGAAGGAAAAACCAGGCAAGCAGCAAGCATGTGTCAAGACCTTAACACACACACACACACACACACCCCACACACACCAACACGTAACACCACACACGTACACACACCACACGTGCCCAATGTGTGTTTCCAGGCGATGACGAGCACAGCGGACCCATCGCAGATATTCACAAGTCAGGCCTATTAAATAATATATATATGTGTATATATTATATTTTTCTCTATTTTATATATATATTGTTTGGTGTGTGTGTGTGTGTGTGTGTGTGTGGTGTGTGTGTGTGATGTGTCTGTGATGGAAGAGAAGAGAGGAGAGAGAGAGATGTGCAGGCACCCCCAGTGTGAACTTGTTGGCACACAACATACAACCACACTCCGCACACACACACCACACACACACACACCACATACACGCTGTGGACATGGTCGGGCAGCCCCGTGCACGCCCTCGACGAGGGAAGACAATTACATATAAATAGGCACACCCGTCACCCAGCATCTCTGGGGAGAGAGAGGAGAAGAGGAGAGAACCAAAAGAGAGACAGAGAGAGAGGCGTGATGAGTGATAATTGTGGTTCCACCCGACTTGCGTGTTTGTATTTTTAGGTGTTCTAGGCGTTGGCAATGTGCTTCAGAATGCACTGCTGCTCTTATCCCAGCAATTATGGAAAACTCGTTCTCTATTGACCTTGCAATATTGGAAATGCTTGAAAAACCTGTTCTAAATCCTAAACTTTATGACCACAGTGATATATTGTCTGTCTCCTTCAACAAAATGTACTTCTTTGTAAGATCGCTTTGTCTGTCACGGCTAATGTCAAAGTAGCCGTTGTTACGACTATTGTCAATCGAAAATAGGCCACAGCATATGGAAAAATCTACGAAATATTTGAGCACACGACGCCACTGCGAATAAAATATAATATACACGGCAAAAAAAAATTAAAACATTTAAGAAATCAAAGAATAAACTACTTCAGCGCACCATTACACATGCACGTTTCTTAAATACAAGCAAACCAGTTAGCACACCACGCAGTGCTTAAATAATAAAAACAATCAAACAAACCGTATCAAAAAAACAGCTGGAGGTTGGCGGTGTTATAGCCCGTCGTAAAATTGTTCGTTCAAGAGAACAGACGGGAGGTGGAAATGTTTAGCATGTTCGAAAAAAACAAGGTCTTAAATCAGCGGAATGTTAAAGAGCTTGCTTGTTGCTTGTTGAGAATTCAACAGTTCTTGTTCAAGAACGATCACCATATCGCCAGCATGACACATTCACTCAATTCAAACACGGTGCATTTACGGAACGCCATTCCACGGGAAAAAAAAAAACCCGTCGACATTCTACCGTCACGTAAACATTTTCCCACATTTACTGCACTTAGCCATTGTCGCTCGATTTTTATTTACAAAGTGAAGCACTTTAGTAGAAGGCTCTGATCAGGAAATGTTTTATTGCACTCCGTGCGGTAGCTCGCAGCTCAGACAAGTGAAAGCTTCAACTCGTCTGTTCAGTATTGTCTTCACAGTTTGATTCGTAATGCGCAAGCCTCATGTATTTCTGTCTGCTACGTTTTAAATATGTACTTTTTGAATTAAAAATGCTCAATGTTAAGCTATTTGATAGTTTTCCTGCAGTAAGTAAGGCCAGTCCTTTCAATGAACGTTTTAAAGCTGTGGTGAACTTATCGGCACACAGGGCTCCAGTATGTACAGCTATTTACATATTCATTTATGATTTTGGCCGGGGTGTGCGGATACTGTTTAGATAGGCATCCAGTAATTGCTTGTTTATTTATCTAGTAATGATTTTCAGTTTTACAAAAAATTGAGACAGACCAGGGAATTGTGCAGGAACAAGAATAAAGGAGCGTTCAAACTTTACTTTATTACTTTATTATCGTTATTATTCGTCAAGGAAATGGGCTCAATAAGGTATGACTAAAACCACTTAACAAGTGCGGGCCCAAATTTGATGGTTGAACAGGAATTTATGTCACAGGAGCAATTTTTGTTAGTGCTAGCTACGCGCTATACACCACTCTTGCCACAGGGGGCCGCACAGAAATGTCCATATCTACAGCCTGTGACTGTTCAGATCTTTTTCAAATATGTATTGTATGTATCAGGCACATCTCAAAAAATGTGTTAAAAATAAATATTAAATTGCCGTTCATTGTTAAAATCCTTCCCGGAAAAACATTGGTATCGAGATATTAATATATCATCGGGATGAAGACTTTTGGCTGTATCGCCCAAGGCCCTACCTTTACATTCTCAGTGGGTTCAGGAATTTTTAAGAATTTTAGCATATATAGTTGCCCGTAAAAAAAACCCCTTGAATATAACAAAACCGACAAAAAAGAATACCCTTTGACAGTAAATAATCGGACACCCCTTACAACCCTTATTTCCATCAGAAGGTGTCAAAGGAAAAAAAAACCACAAAAAAAAACGCCGGAAATGATCCAACTCCTCACCTGTGCGCGTTTCAGCTCGGTGGCGTTGTGCTCCAGCGCCCCGGCCGCGTGGCGGGGCCGGTCGGGTAGTACGGGTTGTCTGGTCCAGTGCACAGGAGGTAGAGAACGATGACGATTGTTGAACGGAACACGGACACCGCACGTTCCCAGCGAGGTTCCAGCAACGGAGACAGACCGCTCGACAACGAAGGTGCTACCGGGGGCGGGGGGTCAATAGATCAATAAGTGTGGCGTTCCAGAGAATGGATTGAAAAGCTACAATATGCAGGAAAAGCAGCTTTACATTACAATTTTAGATTTACTTTAAGGGCATTGGCAGGACGCTTATATCCAAAGCGACTTACATTACGAAAGTACACTTGGTTGAAGGAGACAGCAAATATATCGCTGTGGTACATAAGGATAATTAAATAGAAGGCAGGTTTCAAAGCGTTTCATAACAGAGATGAGTTTCATAATTGCTCGGTGCGGCATAATAACTGGGATAAGTGCCATTCTGAGTTCATTCCCAACACCTAGAACAACAATATACTAACAATGCTAAAGTACTAAAGGCTTAAAAAAACAGGTCTGCATTGCATTGCCCATACATTTCCGTTATGTGTAGCTATTTCACACACACACACACACACACCACACAGTGGGGGAGCGAGCACTAATAGGCAGTTAGCATGACGAATCAATGCCGTAGTCAGTGTTTGAAGGTTATGGGTGTGCGTGGGCAAGTGTGTACGTCAACCCCGTATGTAAGCAATTATCTCCAGGTCAGTGGTGAAAAAGGGCCCATACTGAATTATCTTACCCATATCTTTCCTTAGGCTTATTCCACTGTCAATTTTGTACATTTATTATTGTACTTATATTTGTTATTACTCTGTTGTTATTATTCTATTGCTATGTTATATGTTTGTTGTATATATTTGGGCAACCATCTAGGCACAATAGAATTTCCTTTGGATTAAATAAATTTCTGTCTTATCTTATTTTATCTTTATGGCAAGGAAATAATTAATCATTATCACAATAATAATAATAATAATAAAATTAATAATAAATAATGATAATGATGATAACGTTACGTTCCAAACATGGCAGGGAAAACAAGTGAGCAGTCCAGAAGCTAGAAGCAGGGTGGGGGGCAGACCAGAGCAAACCAGAAGGCGACACGCCTGTGTGGCGTGGTGTGTGGCGTGCGTTGATGCGTTGCGTGTGTGTATGTGTGTTTATGTGAGTTTGTTGTCTATGAGCACGTTTACATGCACAGAATAAAAAACCGATCATTGTTTCGGCATTATTGTTGTGGCATGTAAAACGTTTATCTATGTTATGTGTGTGTGTGTGTGTGTTGAGGGACAGTGCCCCGCGGAGCAAGCACGGCTACCGGGAGGAGGAGTCCTGACCGGGAGGACTCCTGGTCGGGCATGTTACAGTACTGACGTCATTCTCGTGTGACTGGAAGACTGGAAGCGTGTTTGCCACAGTGTGTGCGTGGTGTGCGCTCTAGTGTGTGTGCGTGTGTGTGGTGTGTGTGTGTTGTGTGCTCTCACCATGCTGCTGCATCCCAGCATGAAGCAAGGAGCAGCACCAGTACCAGGTCCCAGCAGAGCTGAACACGCCCACATCACCATGGGCGACCAGCAATGCCGTTATAAAACCATGGAGACCGCCGGGACAGGCTCCTCACTCCACACCACACAAAACAACGCACACCACACAGCATAGACACACACACACACACACACACATTACATGCACAAGCACACACACACACACACAACACACACCACATGCACAAGCACCACACATGCACTAAAGAACACACACACGCACAACACAGAGCCAAACACACACACATGCACATGCGCATGCATAGACACACACACACACACACATGTATAGACACACGCACACATGCACAAAAGAAACACGCACAAACACACACACACACACAGCCAACACACACACATACACATGCGCATGCATAGACACACACACACACACGCACACACACATGCAATAGGACACACACACACAATTAGGAGGCAAACAAAAAAAATAGAATGCATTGCATTAATCAATCACTTATTGAATTTTAATATTTAAATGCGCACCGCCCACCGGCGTCACGCACGGCCGAGGCAGAGGACGTAAACAAGGAGCAGAGCATGAGGTCATCCATCACTTCTCACGTCTCGTTCATCACATTTGTGCATATTTTAAGCGCCGCCGTTCGGAGGACCGTCGGATACGCGAGTCTAAATTAACGGCGAAGGGGAAATGCACGCGTTCTACTCTGGGGCGTTGACGCGGGCCACGTGGGTTTGTAGCGGCCATGATGGAGAGAAAGAAAGCACCGAGTCGGAATCTGTCTGGAGACGTCTCTCTCTCTCTCTCTCTCTCTCTTCTCTCTCTCGATTTAAAATATCAACGAGAATTTCCTTCGGGATGAATAAAGTTCTATCTTATCCTCTTATCAGCATAGTCGTGGTGTACAGTATGTTGTTGCGTTGTGCATAATTATACGGGTTGGACACGAATGTTGAACAAACGAATGTTGGCGACCCCACAGACTCGATTCAAACGGTCTCAACCATACGAATCTGTGTTTGTGACGCACCTGAAGACGATATGAATTGGTACTTTGTGGAAGAAATGTAAGGCAATAAAGCTGATATTTCCCACCTGAGTGCAAGTCGACAAGTTCGGTGACCACAGTGAATCCCGTTCTAGGCACTGAAGTGGGTTTGCAAGCCTTTAATTGGCTGTTACATTAAAAGTATGTACGTCACCAACACATGTTCCCCACCTTCCTCTGGGGGCTCTATGGACACGCAACACACAAACACACAGAAATAAATCACAGAAACCCAGGTCATACATTATTTTGCCACTAGGGGCATATCACGTTTCTACAAATATTTAACTTTGATTTGACGATGGCATGACACGTATAAATAGCAAAAAATAACAAAGATGCACTATCTCAGCAAAAATAACCTAAGTGAGAATCTATGAAGAGTACGTGACAAGCACCCCATTTTGGGAAATACATTTTTCATGAAAGAAAGGGTGAGAGATCAGTTTAGATGAATTTCCACCACAGTTTGTAGAAGCAGCATTGTGTTAAGGATGGTGGCCATAGCTGTCTCTGGGTCAGAGCGATCGTCTGTGTGCACAATCATTCCTCTCTTGGCCTTGGAGGATCTGTCATTACATTTTTACCTGAAGTCAAACTGAAACAAACTATTGACTATCTTCTGCTATTCAACTCATGAAGTTGACTTATTGACCTATGGGGGGGTCATTTTGCAAGGTCACATAGGTCACAATGGTTTCCTGTGAATTTATTTGTTTAACTGGTGGTGACGTTTCAACTGATATTTTGGACATTACATTTTTTTTCTAGGAATTTATTTAAATGAATGGAATGGAATTCCACAAAATTGCCCATCTGGGATTAAGAAATTATGTTTTTAATGAAGTTATTTGCATGTGTACATCTGTGTGTATGCGTGCATGCATGTGCGTGTGCGTGTGTCTGTCTGTGTGCACGCGTGTGCATTAGCTTGCGTGTGTGTGTCTCATTACCCGTCTTGTCCTATGATGACAGCTGTGAGGGTGGAGGCCAGCAGGCCCACGGCCCCCAGTAGAGCCTGCCAGGGGGACGCCCAGAGCAGCGCGGCCAGGACAAGAGCTCCGCTCAGCGGGTTGTTGGCCAGCGTGACCCTGGCCACCCCCCGCAGGGACCACACCACCAGCTGCAGCGCAAGCGACCGGTCTGGGTTTTGTGTCAACACGGAGGGGACAGAAAATTAATACATTTTAATACATCCACCACTCTTTCCCACGACTCTTTGTAAGTCGCTTTGGATAAAAGCATCCTAAATGGAAATGTAGTTTTGCAGAGCCTGACACCTCATTTTCAACAATAGGCGTCTGCTCCCATTCCTTGGCGGTGACTGTGTTGTGTCCTTGTGTGTGTGTGTGTGTGTGTGTGTGTGTGTGTGTGTGTGTGTGTCGATGCGCCCGTTGTGGTGCATTTGTTGGCATCTGTATGTCACCACCATTCTCTCCTTTAGCTCTCTCTCTCTCTCTCTCTCTCTCCAAAAGGGGCATATATAAAGCGCTTTACATTGCCTCACATTCACCCAGTGTCCCTGAGCGAGACACCACCGAACCCTAACTGCTCCTGACGTGTTGGTTGTTACCTTGCATGGTTGGCACCGCCGTCGGTGTATGAATGGGTGAATGTGAGGCAATACTGTGAAGTGCTTTGGATAAAAGCGTTGTATAAATGCAATCCATTTACCATTTACCATT
>PIJE02002153.1:65684-81439 GCA_002895965.2 Coryphaenoides rupestris
GAGGGGAGAGAAAGAGAGAGAGACAGAGGTGAGAGAGAGAGATGGAGGACAGAGAGAGAAAGGGAGGGGAGAGACAGTGAGACAGGGAGAGAGAGAGAGAGAGAGAGAGAGCTAAAGGAGAGAATGGTGGTGACATACAGATGCCAACAAATGCACCACAACGGGCGCATCGACACACACACACACACACACACACACACACACACACACACACACAAGGACACAACACAGTCACCGCCAAGGAATGGGAGCAGACGCCTATTGTTGAAAATGAGGTGTCAGGCTCTGCAAAACTACATTTCCATTTAGGATGCTTTTATCCAAAGCGACTTACAAAGAGTCGTGGGAAAGAGTGGTGGATGTATTAAAATGTATTAATTTTCTGTCCCCTCCGTGTTGACACAAAACCCAGACCGGTCGCTTGCGCTGCAGCTGGTGGTGTGGTCCCTGCGGGGGGTGGCCAGGGTCACGCTGGCCAACAACCGCTGAGCGGAGCTCTTGTCCTGGTCCGCGCTGCTCCTGGGCGTCCCCCTGGCAGGGCTCTACTTGGGGGCCGTGGGCCTGCTGGCCTCCACCCTCACAGCTGTTCATCATAGGACAAGACGGGTTAATGAGACACACACACGCAAGCTAATGCACACGCGTGCACACAGACAGACACACGCACACGCACATGCATGCACGCATACACACAGATGTACACATGCAAATAACTTCATTAAAACATAATTTCTTAATCCCAGATGGGCAATTTTGCTGGAATTCCATTCCATTCATTTAAATAAATTCCTAGAAAAAAAATGTAATGTCCAAAAATATCAGTTGAAACGTCACCACCAGTTAAACAAATAAATTCACAGGAAACCATTGTGACCTATGTGACCTTGCAAAATGACCCCCCCATAGGTCAATAAAGTCAACTTCATGAGTTGAATAGCAGAAGATAGTCAATAGTTTGTTTCAGTTTGACTTCAGGTAAAAATGTAATGACAGATCCTCCAAGGCCAAGAGAGGAATGATTGTGCACACAGACGATCGCTCTGACCCAGAGACAGCTATGGCCACCATCCTTAACACAATGCTGCTTCTACAAACTGTGGTGGAAATTCATCTAAACTGATCTCTCACCCTTTCTTTCATGAAAAATGTATTTCCCAAAATGGGGTGCTTGTCACTTAGTCTTCATAGATTCTCACTTAGGTTATTTTTGCTGAGATAGTGCATCTTTGTTATTTTTTGCTATTTATACGTGTCATGCCATCGTCAAATCAAAGTTAAATATTTGTAGAAACGTGATATGCCCCTAGTGGCAAAATAATGTAATGACCTGGGTTCTGTGATTATTTCTTGTGTGTTTGTGTGTTGCGTGCCATAGAGCCCCCAGAGGAAGGTGGGGAACATGTGTTGGTGACGTACATACTTTTAATGTAACAGCCAATTAAAGGCTTGCAAACCCACTTCAGTGCCTAGAACGGGATTCACTGTGGTCACCGAACTTGTCGACTTGCACTCAGGCAGGAAATAGCTTTATTGCCTTAATTTTCTTCCACAAAGTACCAATTCATATCGTCTTCAGGTGCGTCACAAACACAGATTCGTATGGTTGAGACCGTTTGAATCGAGTCTGTGGGGTCGCCAACATTCGTTTGTTCAACATTCGTGTCCAACCCGTATAATTATGCACAACGCAACAACATACTGTACACCACGACTAAAACACCGGAAATTCTCGTTGATATTTTAAATCGAGAGAGAGAGAGAGAGAGAGAGAGAGAGAGAGAGAGACGTCTCCAGACAGATTCCGACTCGGTGCTTTCTTTCTCTCCATCATGGCCGCTACAAACCCACGTGGCCCGCGTCACGCACCAGAGTAGAACGCGTGCATTTTCCCCTTCGCCGTTAATTTAGACTCGCGTATCGACGGTCTCCGAACGCGGCGCTTAAAATATGCACAAATGTGATGAACGAGACGTGAGAAGTGATGGATGACCTCATGCTCTGCTCCTTGTTTACGTCCTCTGCCTCGGCCGTGCGTGACGCCGGTGGCGGTGCGCATTTAAATATTAAAATATCAATAAGTGATTGATTAATGCAATGCATTCTATTTTTTTTGTTTGCCTCCTAAATTGTGTGTGTGTGTCTCATTGCATGTGTGTGTGTGTGTGTGTGTCTATGCATGCGCATGTGTATGTGTGTGTGTTTGGCTGTGTGTGTGTGTTTGTGCGTGTTTCTTTGTGCATGTGTGCGTGTGTCTATACATGTGTGTGTGTGTGGTGTCTATGCATGCGCATGTGCATGTGTGTGTGTTTGGCTCTGTGTTTGTGCGTGTGTGTGTTTCTTTGTGCATGTGTGCGTGCTTGTGCATGTGTGTGTGTGTGTGTGTTGTGTGTGTGCTTGTGCATGTATGTGTGTGTGTGTGTGTGTGTGTGTCTATGCATGTGTGTGTGCGTGTTTGTGTGTGTGGAGTGAGGAGCTGTCCGGCGGTCTCCATGGTTTTAACGGCATGCTGGTCGCCATGGTGATGGGCGTGTTCAGCTCTGCTGGGACCTGGTACTGGTGGCTGCTCCTGCCTTCATGCCTGGGAGCAGCAGCATGGTGAGACACACACACACACACACACACACACACGCACACACACACAGACGCGCACACACACGCACACACTGTGGCAACCCGCTTCCAGTCCTTCCAGTCCACACAGAGATGACGTCAGTACTTAACGTCCCCGACCAGGAGTCCTCTCCGGTCAGGACTCCTCCTCCCGGGTAGCCGTGCTGCTCCGCGGGGCACTGTCCTCACACAACACACACACACATACACATAGAGTACGTTTACATGCACACAATAATCCGACCAATGAATCGGGTTTATTCTGTGCATGTAAACGTGCTCCATAGACACAAACTCCACTAAACACACATACACACACGCACGCATGCACGCACGCACACACACACGCACACAGCGTGCTCGCCTTCTGTTTGCTCTGGTTCTGCCCCCCACCTGCTGTTCTTAGCTCTGACTTGCTATGGTTCCCTTGCCCATGTGGGGAAAACGTAACGTATCATCATATCATTATATTATTATTATTATTATTACATTATTATTGTGAGTAAATGATTATTATTTCGCTTGCCATAAGAGTAAATAAGATAAGACAGAACTTTAATTAATCCCAAAGGAATTGATTGTGCCCAGAGGTTGCTTCAAATATATAACCAACAACATAAACATAGCAAATAGAATAATACACAACAGAGTAATAACAATATATAGTACAATAATAAATGTACAAATTGACAGTGAATAAGCCTAAGGAAAGATATGGGTAAGATATTCAGTATGGGGCTTTTCACCACTGAACCTGGAGATAATTGCTTCATACGGGGTTGACGTACACACTGCCCACCACACCCATACCTTCAAACACTGACTACGGCATTGATCGTCATGCTAACCTGCCTATTAGTGCTCGCCCCCCCCACGGTGTGTGTGTGTGTGTGTGTGTGTGTGAATAGTCTACACAACGGCACAATGTATGGGCAATGCATGCAGACCTGTTTTTTAAGCCTTAGTACTTAGCATTGTGTAGTATATTGTATGTTCTTAGGTGTTGGTAATGAACTCAGAATGGCACTTATCCCAGTTATTATGCAGGCAACCGAGCAATTATGAAACTCATTCTGTTATGAACGCTTGAAACCTGCCTCTATTCTTATCCTTATGTACCACAGCGATATATTGCTGTCTCCTTCAACAGTGTACTTCGTAATGTAAGTCGCTTTGGATATAAGCGTCCTGCCAATGCCTAAATGTAAATCTAATGTTAAATGTAAGTAGCTTCCTGCATATTGTAGCTTTCATCCATTCCTCTGAACGCCACACTTATTGATCTATGACCCCCCGCCCCCGTAGCACCTTCGTGTCGAGCGGTCTGTCTCCGTTGCCTGGGACCGCTGGGACGTGCCGGTGTCCGTGTTCCGTTCAACATCGTCATCGTTCTCTACCTCCTGTGCACTGGACCAGACAACCCGTACTACCCGCACCGCCCCGCCACGCCGGCCGGGGCGCTGGAGCACAACGCCACCGAGCTGAACGCGGCGCAGGTGAGGAGTTGGATCATTTCGGCGTTTTTTTTTGTGGGTTTTTTTTTCCTGACACCTTCTGATGGAATAGGGTTGTAAGGGGGGTCCCGATATTACTGTCAATGGGTATTCTTGTTTTGTCGGTTTGGTTATATTCAGGGGTTTTTTACGGGCAACTATATACTAAAATTCTTACAATTCTGACCCACTGAGATGTAAAGGTAGGGCTAGGCGATACAGCCAAAGTCTTCCATCCCGATATATATTTAATATCTCGATACCAATGTTTTCCGGGAAGGATTTTAACAATGAACGGCCATTTAATATTTATTTTTACACATATTTTTGAGATGTGCTATACAATACAATACATATTTGAAAAGATCTGAACAGTCACAGGCTGAGATATGGACATTTCTGTGTGCCTGTGCGCCCCCTCTGGCAGAGTGGTGTATAGCGCGTAGCTAAGCACTAACAGAAATTGTTCCTGTGACATAATTTCCTGTTCTACCATCAAATTTGGCGCACTTGTTAAGTGGTTGAGTCATACCTTATTGAGCCCATTTCCTTGACGAATAATAACGATAATAAGTAATAAAGTAAAGTTGAACGCTCTTTACTGTTCCCGCACATCCCGTGTCGTTCTCATTTTTTGTAAAACTGAAATTATACAGATAAATAACAGCAATTACTGGATGCTATCTAAACAGTATCGCACACCCACGGACACAAAATCATCCAAATGATATGTAAATAGCTGTACACAAACTGCAACCACCCTGTGCAATAATGCACATAAAGTTCACCAGCTTAAAACGTTCATTGAAACGGTACTGGCTTACTTACTGCAGGAAAACTATCAAATAGCTTAACATTGGCATTATTTAAATTTAAATAAACTACATATTTAAACGTAGCAGACAGAATACATCGAGGCTTGCGCATTACGATCAACTGTGAAGACAAATACGACAGACGAGTGAAGCTTTCACTTGTCTGGAGCTGCGAGCTAACCGCACGGAGTGCAATAAACATTTCCTGATCAGAGCCTCTGAACTAAGTGTGGCTTCACTTTGTAAAATAAAAATCGAGGACAAGGCTAAGTGCAGTAAATGTGGGAAATGTATTACGTGACGGTAAAGAATGTGACGGGTTTTTTTTTTTCCGTGGATGGCGTTCCGTAAATGCACCGTGTTTGATTGAGTGAATGTGTCAGCTGGCTGATATGGTGATCGTTCTGAACAAGAACTGTTGAGTTCTCACAAGCAACAAGCAGCTCTTTACATTCCGCTGGATTTAGACCTGTTTTTTCGACATGCTAAACATTTCCACCTCCCGTCTGTCTCTTGAACGAACATTTTACGACGGGCTATAACACCGCCAACCTCCAGCTGTTTTGATATCGGTTTGTTTGATTTGTTTTTATTATTTAAGCACTGCGTGGTGTGCTAACTGGTTGCTTGTATTTAAGAACGTAGCATGTGTAATGGTGCGCTGAAGTAGTTTATTCTTTGATTTCTTAAATGTATTTATTTTTTTGCGTGTATATTATATTTTATTTCCGCAGTGGCGTCGTGTGCTCAAATATTTCGTAGATTTCCATATGCTGTGGCTATTTTCGTATTGACAATAGTCGTACACGGCTAACTTCGACATTAGCGTGACAGACAAAGCGACTTACAAAGAGTACATTTGTTGAAGGAGACAGACAATATATCACTGTGGTACATAAAGTTAGGATTAGAACAGGTTTCAAGCACTCATAATTGCAAGGTCAATAGAACGAGTTTCATAATTGCTGGGATAAGAGCAGCAGTGCCATTCTGAGCACATTGCCAACGCCTAAGAACACCTAATAATACAAACACGCAAGGTCGGGTGGAACCACAATTATCACTCTCACGCTCTCTCTCTGTCTCTCTTTGTCTCTCTCTCCCTCCCTCTCTCTCCCCAGAGATGCTGGGTGACGTGTGACCTATTTATATGTAATGTCTTCACTCGTCGCAGGGCGTGCACGGGCTGCCCCGCCCAGTGCTCCACAGCGTGTATGTGTGTGTGTGTGTGTGTGTGTGCGAGTGTGTGTGTATGTGTGTGCACACAAGTTCACACTGGGGTGCCTGCACATCTCTCTCTCTCTCTCTCTCTCTCTCACATACACACACACACACACACACACACACACACACACACACACACACACACACACAAACAATATATATATAAAATAGAGAAAAATATAATATATACACATATATATATATTTAATAGGCCATGACTTGTGAATATCTGCGATGGGCCGCTGTGCTCGTCATGTCGCCATGGAAACACACATTGGGTGCAGCGTGTGTGTGTGTACGTGTGTGTGTGTACGTGTGTGTGTGTGGGTGTGTGTGTGTGTGTGTGTTAAGGTTCTTGACACATGCTTGCTGCTTGCACTGGTTTTTCCTTCATTATGTGTATTTCGCCCGGGGAACTTCAACTTCTATTGCGCTTGCTACTCTGCTGGCCTCGTAATAGTCGTAATAATAAAGATTTTGTGTATTTCGTCTCCATAACAACATTGCTCAGTTCGACGGCTCCCGATGGCTTCTTTGTGGTCGATATTGTGGTACTTTTGTACTTGACGCACGTCACAGTTCCTGATATTCACTTAATTAAGTAAAGCGTGCCTTTCCACCGGTAGCACAAACGCAGCAAAATGTTCTCCATCTTGAATGTTGTTCTTGTTGTTGTCACCGTTGCCATCTCAATAACCCCGCCTCTTCTCAGCTAACCAATGACGTCATGTACATTTCTCAAAAAGTTGAACCGTTCCCATTTATTGAAACCGACCTACCTAACGACCCACCCTAACTCCCTACCCTACGTAACAACCCACCCCACCTAACTACCCTACCAACCTAACTATCGACCCACCCTAACTCCCTTCCCTACGTAACAATCAGACCCCACCTAACTACCCTACCTACCCTATGTAACAACCTACCCTCCCTAACTACCCTACCAACCTAACTAACGACCCACCCTAACTCCCTACCCTACGTAACAATCAGACCCCACCTAACTACCCTACCAACCTAACTATCGACCCACCCTAACTCCCTACCCTACGTAACAATCAGACCCCACCTAACTACCCTACCTACGGACCTAACTAACCACCCTAACTACCTACCCTACGTAACAACCTACCCCACCTAACTACCCTACCTACGGACCTAACTAACCACCCTAACTACCTACCCTACGTAACAACCCACCCTACCTAACTACCCTACCAACCTAACTAACGACCCACCCTAACTACCTACCGTACATAACCACATACCCTGCTTAACTACCCTACCTACGGACCTAACTAACCACACTAACTACCTATCCTACGTAACCACATACTCCACTTACCTAACTACCCTACCTACCCTACGTAACAACCTACCGACCCTAACCACCCTACCTACCCTAACTACCCGCACTAAGTAACCACCTGTACTTGCCCTACCTAACTACACCTACGACCCAACAACTTTCCCTACCTGTCTGCTACAGTAGGCCTACTAACTGTGTGTGCGTGCGTGTGCGTGTGTGTGTGTGTGTGTGTGTGTGCGTGTGTGCGTGTGTGTGTGTGTGTGTGTGTGCAGTTGCTGGAGGGCATCTTACTGGGCGTGGGGCAGATCTACGCCTGCGGGGCCCTGGGACCCTCCTTCCTCATCCTGGGGGCCGTGCTGCTCTACTCTCCCCTCCAGGCCCTGCACGCCGTCCTGGGCTCTGCTGCCGGAGCGCTGGCTGGTCAGTCTCCACCGAGCACTAGCCTCTGTATGCAGCGTGTGTGCACCACGCTAAGCTAACACGCTCAGAGGTGAGGAGAGGATCGGCATAGGAGGAGGTGGAGGAGGAGGAGGAGGAGGTGGTATAGAAGGTGGAGGAGGTGGCATAGGAGGAGGGGGCAGTATAGGAGGAGTAGGAGGAGGAGGTGGTATTGGAGGAGTAGGAGGAGGTGGTATAAGAGGAGGAGGTACAGAAGGAGGAGGAGGCGGTATAGGTGGATGAGGTGGTATAGGTGGAGGAGGTGGTATAGGAGGTGGTATAGGTGGAGGAGGTGGAAGTGGTATTCGGTGGAGGAGTTGGTATAGGAGGAGGAGGAGGTAAAGGAGGAGGAGGTGGTATAGGAAAAGGAGGAGGTGGTATAGGAGGAGGAGGAGGAGGTGGTATAGGGGGAGGAGGTGGTATAGGAGGTGGAGGAGGAGGAGGAGGAGGTGGTATAAGGAGGAGGAGGAGGAGGAGGTGTTATAGAAGGAGGAGGAGGTATAGGAGGAGGTGGTATAGCAGGAGGAGGTGGTATAGAAGGTGGCGGAGGTGGTATATGTGGAGGAGGTGATTATAGGTGGAGGAGGAGGTATAGGAGGAGGAGGAGGTGCTATAGGTGGAGGAGGAGGTATAGGAGGAGGTGGTATAGGTGGAGGAGGTGGTATAGAAGGTGGAGGAGGTGCTATAGGAGGAGGAGAAGGAGGTGGTGGTCTATGTGGAGGAGGTGATTATAGTTGGAGGATGAGGTATAGGTGCTATAGGTGGAGGACGAGGTGCTATAGGTGGAGGAGGAGGTATGGGAGGTATAGGAGGAGGACGAGGTGCTATCGGTGGAGGTGGTGGTGTAGGTGGAGGACGTGGTGTAGGGGGTGGTACAGGAGGAGGAGGTGCTATCGGTGGAGGAGGTGGTATAGGAGGAGGAGGAGGAGGAGGTGGTATAGGCCAGGCTGTTTCTAAATGAGCTCTATAAATAATGTGAACAGCAGAACAGCCGGAGGATGATAACAAACAGAACGAGGGGGTTGAGATAGAGCGGAGTCGAAGGAGGGAAAATAAAAGTATGATTGCCTCCTGCTAATAGAGCAACGCAACTCATCTGCTCTCTAGTGTGTGTGTGTGTGTGCGTGTGTGTGTGTGTGTGTGTGTGTGTGTGTGTGTGTGTGTGTGTGTGTGTGTGGTTATGACTCATGCAATAAAAAAAGACGAGGAGACGTAGGAGTGACTTTAGAATGCTCCAAAAGATTGACAACAACAAATTCCCCCCCCCCCCCCCACACACACACACACACACACACATGCACACACACAGACACACACACACACACACACACACACACACACACATTGACACACATACAGTCGATAGACACTTGCACACATGCACAAAAACACACACACACACGCATGCATGAAGGCACCTGCACAAACCACGGATGGACAGACAGGGACACACACACACACACACACACACACACGTTCTTTGAAAGTGTGAGGAGGCGAGGGGGGGGGGGCGCACATCAGAGAGACTCCCCTGGGCTGCTGGGACAGGAAACACATCATTCAATTCAATTCAATTCAATTCAATTTTATTTGTATAGCCCTGAATCACAAGAAGTCTCAAAGAGCTTTACAGGCCAAACGTGATTTATGACACGCCCCCTAGCCCCGCCCCCCTAAGGGCAAGAAACGACTCCCTTAATTAACAAGGAAGAAATCTGGAGGAGGAACCTCAGAGTGGGGGATCCCTCCTTCCAGGGATGGTTCAGAGTGCAATGGGTGTCATACGGGCATTTAAAAACAGGGGTAACAAAGCATGACAAAATGCAAATGACAAAGTACAAATAGTAAATGAAATAGTAATAGCAGCACCCTGATAATGGAGACAACATTGAGGGTTAGATGGAGTAGAGTAAGCAGGGAAACATACAAGTATCCTCAGACCTAGTACCCATCGGCAGCTAGGGTAGGCTAGTGCTAACGGTATTGATTTAGCTGTAAATTAGAGCTGAGGGGCACTCCTAGCAGCCAAAGGCGAGGGTAAATAGGTGGGTTTTTAGTCTCGCCTTAAATATATCAGCAGAGTCAGCCTCCCTGATTACAGGTGGCAGACTGTTCCACAGATAGGGTGCTCGATAAGAGAACGCCCTGTTTCCTGCTGATTTTTTATTTACTTTTGGAATTGATAAAAGGCCAGCTCCTGAGGACCGGAGCGGCCGAGAAGGACAATAGGGAACAATAAGGTCCTTCAGGTACGATGGTGCGGACCCATGCAGGGGTCTTGTAGGTAAGAAGTAGCACCTTAAAATCTGATCTGGCATTTATTGGGAGCCAGTGGAGGAAGTGAGAATAGGAGTAATGTGGTCAAACTTCCTAGTTCTCGTTAGAAGTCTAGCAGCAGCGTTCTGTACGAGCTGGAGGCTTTTTGTCGTAGAGCTCGGTAGGCCAGAGAACAGTGCATTACAGTCATCCAGTCTGGATGATATAAATGCATGGATGAGTGTCTCTGCGTCCGCAGCGGATAGCATTGGTCTGATCTTGGCAATGTTTCTAAGATGAAAGAAAGCAGTTCTGGTGATACTTCTGACATGCTGATCGAAAGAAAGCGTAGGATCAAGCAGAACACCAAGATTCTTGACGCAGGAGCTTTGGGCAATAGTGGATCCCTCAAGGCAGAGTGTGACGTCATCAAGTTGTGATTGTTTATGCTTCGGGCCGAAGATAATCATCTCAGTTTTCCCCGTGTTAAGCTGCAAGTAATTTTGGGACATCCATCTTTTGATTGCAGCGAGGCAGGATTCAACCTTTTGGATCTGTTGGAGCCGGGGGGGAGTCTTTTGATCCAATGGGAATGTAGATTTGGGTGTCGTCCGCATAGCAGTGAAAGCTAATGCCAAAGCTGCGAATAATATCGCCAAGAGGGAGCACCCCTGGGGAACACCAAAGCTTAAGTTGCAATGCTCCACGAGGAACCAGAAGGCAGATAGCTAGATGCTATGCGAGATAGCGAGGAACCTCCGGAATAGAACACACTCACCCATCTCGCCTTGTACGCCCGTTTCCTTTGCCTTGGAGTGAGTGTGTGTTGTGTTGTGTGTGTGTGGTGTGTGGTGTGTGGTTGTTGTAGCTTTTTTGCCACCTTGCTCTGTCAACATTTACGCAAACGTACATAGAAAGGTTCTAGCACACCTTATTCTCCTTGTGTTTAACAATCAGCAATTATGCGCGTTGAATATCGTGAGCCACCGTAGCCATTACCACCTTCAGGCACACCGACAATCAATCGCCAGCGCATGATGCTTCCGTTGACGCCAAAGTCGCATGTTAAGCGGAAGGGAAGAGGGTCAACTTCTCTACGATAAAAGGTGAAAATACAGACACGCTGGAGGTAAAAATACAACAGCATGAAGGTATTTGTCCCTTTTTTTCCGGGGGTCCTTATTATTTATAGCCAGGCTCTGGGCCCCCTCGCCCCGCCCGCCCCGAACCGCCCCCGCTCCGCTCGGGGGTCCCGCGGGAGCGTTGCTGGTGGGCAGTGCTGCCGTGCAAGTAGGTCACATGGTTCCAGCTCACTCTCGCCACCTCGGCAGGTTATGGGTCAATAAACCCTTTTTTATGACAGCAGGGAAAACAGGTGCAGCTCATCATAACATGAATTATGGGTCCATTCGAATTCAGGTCTGGCAGGGCACCAGTATTGACACGACTCATCGAGTTAATGTAAGATAAGATAATGTAGAAATTCTTGCGCCGGAGGTTCCTCAAAATACCAACAACATAAGCATAGCAATAGAATTATAACAATAGAGTAATAAAACAATAGAATAAGAAAATACAATACATTTTCAAATTGACAGTGAATAAGCCTAAGGAAAAATATCGCTCAGATATTCAGTAAACAGAACAAGTTGGCAGTGGTATTGAGAAGTAGTACATTCATGACATGCTGCTTGGTGCTGTGAGCAAATCAAGCCCCACCTCACCTTAACATTGACAGGAAGGAGAAGTTACTTTACCCTGCAACTGATTACCTTAAAAGAGTCCGTTGCCACGAAAGATTATATATCTCGTCTGGCCTGGGAACGCCTCGGGATCCCCCAGGAGGAACTAGAGAGTGGGCTGGGGAGAAGGAAGCCTGGGGGGCCCTGCTTAGCCGGCTGCCACCGCGACCCGCCCCGGATAAGCGGACGCAAATGGATGGATGGATGGAGTCCGTTGCAGTATCGAGGAGCATATAGATGTTAGGTAACCTCTCAGCCCAACATGTCATTCAGTTAGTTGACAAGGTATTGACAAGACATGCACACATGTGGACAGACACACAGACAGACAAGAGAGCACTCGTGATAACAACTTTCATTTTGGTTTGGATTTGGATGACGGAACGTGACGAAGAACCGAGATGGAAACGTAGGAGGCCATCTCGTGCTCGCTTGGGTGAACGCCGCCTGACTCATTCTGTTGGCGTCAACGTCACACTTTGTGTGAGCCGCACACACACAGGGACACGCACAGGCACGCACGCACACACACACACACACACACACACACACACACACACACACACACACACACACAGCATAGCATAAGACACACGACTCGAACAACACACACCACACACAGACACACACACACACACACACATTCACACACACACACACACACACACACACACACACACACACACACACACACACATCAACACACCACACACACACACACGGTAAAAAATCCTTAATGGCCTCTGGAGGCTCGGTGAGATGATACCATTAGTCTGTAATGAACTAGCTGAGGGGAGACAGAGAGAGAGAGAGAGAGAGGGGTGAGGAGAGAGAGAGAGAGAGAGAGAGAGAGAGAGGGAGAGAGAGAGAGAGAGAGAGAGAGAGAGAGAGAGAGGAGAGAGAGAGAGAGAGAGGAGAGAGAGAGAGAGAGAGAGAGAGGAGAGAGAGGGAGGAGAGAGAGAGGAGAGAGAGAGAGGAGAGGAGAGAGAGGAGGGGAGAGAGAGAGGGAGGAGAGGGAGAGGAGGGGAGAGAGAGGAGGAGAGAGAGAGGAGAGGAAGAGGAAGGGAGGGGAGGGAAGAGAGGAGGAGAGATGAGAAGGAGAGAGGAGAGGATAGAGGAGGGAGTGTGGAGGAGAGGACGAGGACAGAGGACAGAGGACAGAGGACAGAGGACAGAGGAGGGAGGGAGGGAGAGAGGAGAGAAGGACAGAGAGAGGAGGGAGAGGAAGGAGAGGGAGAAAGGAGGGAGAGGAGGAGAGGGAAGAGAAGAACCTCCTGCATACGACTCTCTTTGTTTGCTCGGTTTTTTTTGTGTTTTTTTGCAAGAGAGGAGGAGGAGGAGGAGGAGGAGGAGGAGAAGGCATGTGGCAGTTGAGGCAGTAAAACAGGGAAGAGGGAGCATAGGAGGGAGGAGAGAGGGAAGGAGGGGGGAGGGAGGAGAGAGAGGGAGGGGAGAACACCAGACACAGGAAGTCGTGGCGCACATGTCTGGCTTTCTGCTTCATCACCGGCCTCATGAAACGAAATAAAAATCAATGACAATACTTCCTGGAATCCGATGATTATTACCAGCCCACCCAGTGCACTGTACCGACAGACAAACTGATCTCGTCAGCATACATCGTGGTGGACATTCCCACAGCTTGCGATGGCCAATCACGCTCACACCTGGCGGCACAATATGTCCCCTTTTAAAACTGTGCAGAACTCCCGTCGCTGAACGTGAACACTCACAGATACAACACCGCATGACATACTTGTTCTTAACCCAACGGCCCCCCCCCCCCTACATTACTACCGTAGGCGGCCGCCTCGTGTGCCTTCGACCCCCCCACCCGATCTCCCCGGGGGTCACATGTCCTTCCTGGGGGTCAAGGATAAGGTCGAGCGTCCCTCGGCCTGCTCGGTTTTCCCGTCACGCTCGCCCTCGATATTGATCTGTGGGTCGGGCTCCCTGTTGTAACACAAGTACACATATACAGTATATATACAGATGAGCAAGTAATACAATACGAACAAACTAATACGTGTCAATTTTCTACTGATCGTTTTATATATATATATATATATATAATCATTTTGTCATTGTTATTAGACATAATGTAATGCACATGTTTGCAGTCTTAATGAATGGGTGATGATATTATTTGATTTTGGTCCGAATAATACTAATAATAATGATAATAATATGAATATGAATATATAAGAAAAATATAGCTGGATTAAATCAGGTTACTTTGCAGGGGATTATCATCAGTTCCAAAAAAAGAATTGCAACAGATTTTCCTGGCCACTCCTTCTTGACCAAGGCACTCAGTGGCTGAATAACGTGTTTATGGCACCCCCTTCTGGGCGACTATAGTACTGCAGTGCTATTGTATGGTGTGTGTGTGTGTGTGTGTGTGTGTGTGTGTGTGTGTGTGTGTGTGTGTGTGTGTGTGTGTGTGTGCGTGGCCCCAGGCCTCTCGGTGCCGGTGCGTCAGGACAACCTGTACACGGGTCTCTCGGGGTTCAACGGGGCGCTGGGCTGCATGTGGGTCGGAGGCCTGTTCTTCACCTTCAACTGGAGGAGCCACCTGTTCGCCATCGCCACCGGTGAGAGACACACACCACACACCACACACACACACACACACACACACACACACACACACACAATTGCGCACACACACATATACACACACACACACACGCACTCAATAATTGCTCCGGGTGCATCATCTGTATTTTCATCAGCGCAAGGTGTGTGTGTGTGTACTGTAGTGGGGGGGGGGGGGAGAGAGGAGAGAAGGGAGGGAACTTGGGAGGGAGGGAGGGAGGGGGAGAGAACAAACAGTGTCAGGACAGAGGGATGTGTGTTAATCTCATCTCTCTTTTCTCCCCCAGCCTTCCTCTCTGCGTACGTCGACATCGCGCTCAGCAATCTCCTCGGCACGGTGCGTCGACTCGCCGACCAGAAACCCCGCCCCCTTCTCTCTGTTTCAACCGATATTCAACACAGTGCTGTTACTGCTTGCTATTCTGTTAACCAAGAGCTTCCTTGGTTTTGGTGCTAGCTAGCATGCTAGGGTTCCCCCAGTGTGTGTGTGTGTGTGTGTGTGTTGGTGGCCGACTTAACCTGTGGTGCACTGATTGCCCAATGCACCACAGGCTTGTAGCCCCAGCCTTTTTGGTAGAATAATTTGAGTTGTATTCCGTGTCTGTTCCGTGACTACAGATTGGTCTCCCAGCATGCAGTTGGGCCGCTACTCTGGTCAGCTCGCTGATGCTGCTGCTCACGGGGCGGGGCTTAGCCGCGCACCGCATCCCCAGTGGCCAAGTCAGGAGCCCGGAGCGCAACCTGCGTGCGCGCAGCCAATGGGAAGCCGGCAAAACGTCGGGCCCGGATGCCGCCGTCGTGTAGCGTCGACGCAATTGCATCCGGCAGTGGAATGGACTGAACACGATACGCTTTTACTTATAGTCAATGCATATACATGGAGAACATTTATAGATATTTGCATTGACAATTACACAAATTATTTTCTTTCGACACAATCTCAGGAAATAAAAACGTATAGTACGGGGTTTGTGGATCTGTTATTTTCTTCGTACAAAAACGATAATATTTTAGTCTCATGCTCATAAAGTAATTCAAGTCTTATCACTCAGACTTTGGCGGGGTTGTGTGTTGATTGGCATTCCCGAATCAAGATGCTGCAATGCCAAAATCAATGCCAATGCCTCCTTTACCACAACTGAATAGTTGAGCTGATAAGGAGTAAACTTCCGGGAGAAGAAGCTAAGTGGATGGTCAATGCTATCTTTGTCAGTCTGAAGAAGGACAGCACCGGCACCAACATGGCTTGCATCCACTTGAAGTGTGA
>PIJE02002154.1:5000-12500 GCA_002895965.2 Coryphaenoides rupestris
GTAACAACCAACATGTCAGGAGAAGGTAGGGTTAGGTGGTGTCTTGCTCAGGACACCTCGACACTTAGCTAGGAGGCGGAGCCCGGGATCGAACCAGCAAACCTTCCGGTTCTCAGACAAACCGCTTCTTCCCTTTTGAGCACTGCCCGGCCCGCAAACTGAACGTTTGCCATTGCCTCTCGGGTTTCAGGGTTACACAAGGATTAATGTACTGTACATAGGGACAAATGTAGTATAGGAAAAATATGCTGGCATTTTCACATTCCCGAGCCCTACCTGCTCATTAATGGACACGTACTTAATAATTTAAATAGCCAAACAACGCTTACTCTTGCCAGCGGATTGCGCGCTTTGGCCACCGTTGCCGGGGAAAAGCGGAGGCGCTGGCTGCACGCTGAGCCGAGATTGAATGCGGCGTCCGCGGCTGACAGCTCTGAGTCATGACCGCAGCCACACACACCTCCAGCAGCTCTGGAATGCCTGATAAAAATGATATTAATTCCACACATTAATGAGATAATGAATCGCGGGTGTGTGTCCTCAAAGCACACACAGAGAGAGAGAGAAGCGAGAGAGAGCGAGAGAGGAGGAGAAAAAAGGGCCTTTTTCTTGGGTTTTCTTTTTTTTTTTTCGTCTCTCTCTGCCTGGCCCCTGAAATAATAACACAGAGGTAATTATAAGCGCATCCATCAATCTGCTGCCAGACAGTCTAATTATCGGGGCATTTCTGAAGTGCTCTCACTTTCTTCGCCACTCATTTGTATTGTGGTGGATATGTTATTTTTTCATTAATGGGGAAGTCGTCCTCGTCTCTTCTCTCTGCCCCCCGCCCCAACCCCCCCACCCCCGTGCGCTGTTACACGTGACTGCTTGTCAGCGGCGGGCGGAGGGGAGCAGGGGGCGTGCGGGGCCTGATGATGGAGAGGCCGGAGACCCGGTAGAGATTGAGAAGATCCAAAATTTTTTCCCCCCCCGCATGGATGGAATGAGACGGGGGGGGCCGGGGCCGCTAAGAGGTAGGCATCGTCGGCTCGTCGCGGGGCCGCTTGACGGAGAGCTTTTATCCTCCGAGGGGAGTAATGAACCCCGTCCCCGCCGACCCAACGCCAACGTGTAATGAATGGTCCTCCCCGTGTACAATCGGACAGGCTAATTGTACAAATCCATTTTTTGTTTTAATTTATCTCGAGGAGTGGTGCCGGAAAAAAAACATCCCGAACTGAATTCATACTTTTTTTTATTTCATTTCCCTGCACTTTCCCATCATGCCGTGCGGAAATAAATGAATAGAGTCATCGTTTCATGTCTTCCATAGTCTTCCTATGCACAGTAGTTCTAAGCAAGTTGACCGCAATCAAATTGCATTGCACACGAGTAACCATACCATACAATGAAACTACGACACAAGGTTGTTACATAATTGAACGGCGTCCTATCACTCAATTTGAAGTGAAACAGACATCAATAGGCTTCAAATAACCACGCAAACCAGGAGGAAATGGGGCACATTTCTTTACATATTCCAATAATTGCCACTCATCCAACATATCCTTCCCGGGCAGCTGACAGGCAGGAGAGCAGCAGCTGCACAAACCACCACCAGCGCTACAGCTCTGTCTGTACAAACCACACAAACCAACCCTGACCAAACCCAACCATCATCTTCCCGGGGCGCTCTAATCGATTTCCAAAACAATAATAATAATGAAGTGAGGTGACTGATGCGGAACAAGCATTCGCACCGACTGCTGCCGTGCATCCAGCCTCGCCGAGAAAGCACGGAGAAAGGAAAGCAAAAACATCAAAAAAATAATGCGTCCCAGCTGTTTAAATACGTGCCTTCCTCCTCCTCCTCCTCCTCCTCCTCGTCCTCCTCCTCCTCCTCCTTAATGGACTACATCCAGGGCAGCGAGAGAGAGTGGGGTCTTCTGCGCCGGTCAACACACACACACACACACACACACAGAGGTACACCGCACTATAGTCCTCCTTGTCCTGAGCCCCTTGCATTGCATTACAGTTCACACACCTGTTTCCCTGGGAACAACCCCCCCCCCCCCCGCCGATGCCACGACACCTGAACAAACCGACGCTCAAACCGTGGCCCTCACCGCACTCTCTATTGTGTGAGCAGAGTAGAGTAGATGATCTCAGTTTCCATTACCTTTTCAAAAATGTATTTAACGCGTGAATTTTGAGGAACGGTGGCGACTCCCATCTGCGGTGCTTGAGTGGTTGGCTCCAGGGCACAGTCCCCCCCCACCCCCTGATGAACACTCCCAGGGTGGTACTTGGGGGGAGGGGGGGGGGGGGGGGGAGGTGGAGGCGGGGTTATGGGGAGCGGCGGAGGTAGGGGTGATGGAAGAAACAATCAGCACTTGGCTTGGCACCGTGGCGGAGCACTGGCACGGAGACAGCTTCCTTGGCTTGGCACCGTGGCGGAGCACTGGCACGGAGACAGCTTCCTGGTAATGACGTGAATGACGTTTCGAATTTTAATTTCAATGTAAAGCCGTCATGTTTTCGTCCAAGTCGTCCCTCCGCCATTTTTTTTTTTTTGCGTGGAACGGTTCTCTCGTCGATTGTCTCCTCCAAGAGTCATTGTTTTATGGAAACACTGAGCGAAAAAGTACTTTTAGTTTGGATGAGTATTCCTCTTCCATTCCTTCTTCCTCTGTTTTGGATAGAGGCCCTGTGGAGTTCACAATTAACTCAACAGATCTATTTCAAAATGCATATCTGTCGAATGAACCGCCCACCTACAGTACCTACCAACCTAGCTACCTATCTATATATCTATATGTCTATATATCTATCTATCTGTCTGTCTCTCTTTCTGTCTGTCCTGCTGTCTATCTATCTATCTATCTCTATCTGTCTATCTATCTCTATCTCTATCTATCATCACCGTGCAGAGCACCCAGAGCTTCAGCAGGGGACCCGCGAGGGATGTGCTGCGCTCCCGTATATAACAAAGGCAACACTGTAGTATTTATACGTTGAGTTATACACCGGGCCCAGTGATGTATCACCGTGCCAGCTTCCCCTCGCCTGGTTTGAGGCGTTTTCATTTTCCGGCCCCCCCCCCCCCTCTCTAAGCGGTTATCTATACGGATTGTACAATCATCCGCTCGTGCCCTGCAACCACAACGGGGGGGACAATAATTATTCTGTGTTCAAATCTTTGACAGAAAAAAATTAGTAACAAATCCGGGAAGCAGGTGGTGCTTTCTCTTTGTCTCCGCCGCTGCCCCCTCCACCGCTGCTTACAATCGCCCACAGCAACAAACGGCGGCGGTGTACAAGGCGAGTATTGATTTTGAAACCGTTTTGACGGGGGATAATAACGCGGGAGAGCAGCGAGGCCTCATCCATGAGCTTTTTGATCAATCAACATGTCACAGCTGGAACTAAATCAATTCTTATTTATCAAAATCCCCCCCTCGCCCCCCCCACCCGACCCGCCTGCTTAGGATCCGCTGGCGACGAGGCTTTGCTGAGAGTCTATTTGAAATGCCCGGCCTGGAGACCGCTCCGGCCCTGCCACATCTGACATGGATTTAACGTCTGAAACAATTAGTACTGAGATTCTTTATCAACGGGACGAGGAGCCATTCATCGCGAATATTTATTTGCACCTCAGAGACGGAAAACCATGGATTATTGTAATTATGTGTCATACATAAAATATACGTTTAAAAATCAGTCCAATTTCTCTCATGTGGATCTGCGCTGAAACGCCAGAGTCCCATGGATTTGCCCCCGAACCCTATCATCAACACTGACGTACGTCGCCGTATCGAGCTGTCTCACAGCCGTAGGGCTGAGGTCAGAGGTCAGGACCCAACCGGTTGTTTTCGCAACAATGCAGTCTGATGATAACGGAGCCGCCGTGCTTCCCGAAACAAGGCTGATTAAGTTTGATTCATTTTTGTGTCACCCGACTCGTGAATTCAGATGACAAGCCTTCCGTTGGGATGTGTCGTTATTATCCGGGGGGGGGGGGGGGGGAACAGAAACAGGTGGTATTTTACCGCCGTTTATTGGAGCAATTTAAAATAAACCGCCACTAACCCGGCTTCACCCCTGGTGACTCACCGACTCCACTTGACCTCAGCCACACCGGCGTGTTGGAGAGCAGCTGAGGAAAGTCACGGCGTGATGAATTAATGGGACAACCGGCTAAGAAACGAGGCTTATTTCATGATTTTTACGGAGCAAAATTATGGGATAGATTATAATGCTGATTGCTATTGTTCAGTTGCCTTTCACGGACCTAATAATCATTTATGGTCTGATTCTATTTTTTTCATCATGTCTAATTATACATTTTAGTTTAATAATATAAACGTGTTTTACACTTAAGCTATGCGGGACCATTGCTCGTCGTTACATTTGAGAGCGGTGGTGGGATTCACTTCACCGAATAAAAGCGGAATTTCTGTAAAATGCAGTGTGCTACAAACTCCCAACGCTATAAGTCTTCTGCTCCACACCGGGAGACAGATGCAGACCCAGAGGGGTCTAAAAAAAAGAGATTAGGCTGATATTCTTGATGATGAATTCCATAGAATAGAAATGTTTTTCCGGAAAAGTAATCCCCCCCCCCCCTAATTCCCCTTCGGCGATGTGAGCGTCCGGCGTTATTCCAAAAGAAGACATTCTGATGCATCGGGATGCAAATGTGACCCTCTTCTCAGCCGCACTCAATATTATAAATGAGAGCTTAATTCCGCCGCGTATAAATAATCAATCTGAAAGGCTTATGACAATTAACCGTGCCGGCTGAGAGTGTATTTTGACACCTTCAGGATTCAGGACTGAACTTGATTTAAAGGGATAATCTTTCTATCAAAAGGTAGTCCTTTAAGCCAGGGAATCAATTATTATGAATTATGCATGCATTGAATTAAGGGTCCGACGTCATTAATATGTCTCATTAGTTCACGTTGAGCAAGGGGGACGTAAGCCTCTCCTCGCTCGCCTCTACTGGGTTCTTTTCTTCTTCTATTTGACTTTTCCACCAAAACGGAGGGAGTGGGAGTTGAGGGGTGGGGGGGTGGGGGGTCAGGGAACGGCAGAGAATAGCGGTATTTGCATTTGTCGGGAGGAAGAACCATTGTGTCTCTGTCAGACGGGAGTGTTTGTGATGTCGGCGTGTTGCATTGTGTGTGTGTGTGTGTGTGTATGTTGTGTGTGTGTCGTGTGCGTGTGAGAGTGTGAGCGTGCTTCATTCATTCCAAATATTTTTCAGCGATGCATTAGTGTCAGAGCTCCCCATCTCTCCCCCCCTCGGGCCCCCCCCCTGTCCTCCACACACACACGCAGGACACACACAAAGACCACACACATAATGCACACACACACACACACTCACTGGCAGCCCGTGCGGATGTGTAAATACAACGGAAAACACTTAAGGATGACATCATCGCCGTTTGGTTATTAATCTCTGGGGTTTTTTTTAGGCCCAACTGCCGCTCCTCTGGTGATGGTTTATTTTGAGGCGTGCTATCCCCCCACCCCTAAAAGAAGAAAACAAACCGAAGGCCGAAGCATCCATTAAGGAGATGGATGCATCTCAGCGATGCTTTGGAAAACGTAAGGAACACACAGGCTGTTGATTGGCTGGGTTATGGGTTAAGAGTACATTTACAATGGCTCCTTTTGTTTGAACAGCCTGGTACCAAACAGAACATAATGGTCGCCCTCTCTGTTTGATGAGTCGTCTGCCCGGCAGCAGAGCAAATAGGTCAAGACTTTTCTTTTTTTTTTTTTTTTTTTTGCTCTACAGCTGTTGCCTCCACGCGGGTAGGGGGGGGGGGGGGGGGGGGGTTTGGGGGGAGGCCCAAAATATGTGTTGATCCAATATTTATTTGTTCGAAAATAGGATGGATGGTCGCTAAACACGTTTCTTGTTTCCCTGCAACACGGTCACTGTGCTATTGGATTGTGCACTGGGAGACTCTGGGAGGCTCCTCCGGTGTTTACTTCAAAATTAAAAACGCAAACATATGCGTATATTTTATCACGCTTTTATTTGTCACATTACGCTTGTTCCATTTTTCCCATTAGTTTGCGGTGACGTCACAGTTGCATATCGGGCCCTCTGCTCAAACATTGACCACACGAAATGGCGGCAGTCGATAGGATGTAGGTGAGTCCACAGGAAGAACCCTTTCTGACAGTGAATCGGAATCAGAACATAGAATCCGTGAGCCAAGTCTATTAATAATAATGTTAATTCTATAATATATGTATAGATATGTAAGTGAGTGTATCTTCCTCTGTTCCAAAAAGGAGAGAGAGAGAGAAAAAAACATGATTGTGGTCCATCTCTCTCTCTCCAGTGACCTTCTGTGGAAGCTTGGCAGCACTAACCTTGGAGACAGATCTATTTGTTAGCTAACATTACCACTGGGGGAGGGAGGGGGCGATGGCTGCGGTGTGTGTGTGTGTGTGTGTGTGTGTTGACGGCTAATGTTACTTTCACGATGCAGGCGTTATGTATGGCGGATGCAGGCGGGGGCGGAGGGGGGGTTACTTGGACGTATTGGTATTCCCAGTCATGCCCCTCGGCGGGAACGATCCTCGGCCCTGCTTATTCCAGGCACACCTTCCCGAACTCCACAACAACACCCGGCGAGCGCTGACGGCGTGACACATAAAAAAATAAAAAAACACACGTGGTGTGAAAAATGGACCTCGGCGAGCGTCGCTCCGTCCGCACTTAATGCACGTCGTCGGGCTTCTGAGCGGCACGAGCGTCAGATGCATCATCTCTCCGGGGGCCGCCGGGGCCCTGGATCCAGGGGGGCGGGGGGGGGGCTGGTGACAACGCCTCTGACACCACAAACTCTAAACCACAGGCCAATTACGGCCAAGTCAGTGTACAATTACAGCAATCCATTACTTTGTCTCCAGCATCTTTATGTAAAGACCGTGAATGGCCTGATTATGCAACCGGGGGGGAGGCAACAAAGTCTAATGACCAACGGAAAAATACGCCGGCCAGAACTATGAATGTAATAAAGGGAGACATTCTTGTGTTTATTGGCGTTTCTTTTTATTCAGTGGCTGTAGAGAGAGAGAGAGAGAGAGAGAGAGAGAGAGAGAGAGAGAGAGAGAGGGGGTGGTTCTTAAGCCTATACAATGTCTAAGATAGGCTTATTCTAAAGGGTACACAGCACCCTTATCAATGATGTATTCAAGCCAGGTGCACTTCAATTAATTAGCGGTAAATAAATAATGCGTAGAGGAGGCGGTTCGGGGGGTTGTTGTGGTTTTTTTTGTTGTCGTATTTATTAGCGAGACATGAAAATCGTTAATTATCATGGTCAGCTCAAGAGGAAGAGATATGCTGCGTCGAATGAGCTAAATAAAGAAGCTATCGGAGTCTAAATGTTAATCACGCCCACAAACTTTAGACCGGGCTCAAAGAAACAAACCCGCAAAGACGTTTCTCGTCATCTGCCCGAATTGAAGAATCGCGTTCAGGTG